>JARHVA010000302.1:4217500-4235000 GCA_037957365.1 Torreya grandis | reverse complement strand
AAGTAAAAAATGATATGAAAAATGGAATCTTATGTTGTTATAAATCATCTTATCTAGGAATAAATAATATACAATGAAAAAAATCAAGAGAACCACCTTAGATACATGTCTAACATAAATTATTTGGAGTGAAAGGGCAAGGATTAATGCTAGAGTAGATTTTACCATAAATTATTTGGAGTGAAAGGGCAAGGCTTGATTGCATAGTAGATTTTACCATCCTCTAAAAGGTATTTCTTGGAAATGTTAGTCTGTAATAGTTGAAGATTTGTAAAAGGGTTTATATGAGGTTGTGTGTAGTAAGAAACATGTGTGGTGCCTCATTCAACCCACCCTCATTAAAAATAATTTCATTATTGAGATTGAGATTGAAAGTGCATGCATTGGCACTATATGATTATAATTGAAGTGTTATTACATTATCATTCAATCTTCCACCTCTATACAATCACTTTTAGAAGTTATTTTTCAATTTCCAAATATCATTTTATTTATCATAATATCATTTGACATTAATATCATTTGAATACTAAATTCAAGAAAAAGTAAAGGGGAGATCTTAACCAATTCGGATCAAGGTTTTCTTATGCTGAGTATGAATGCTACTTCTAGTTCCAATCTACTTGAAAATGCTTAATCTAATTCCAATCTAGTATGGGTGAATGGGAATTCTAATCTGTTGAAAAATGCAATGAAAAAAATCTCAATTACATATGAGAATAATAGGGGATAATTGTGTGTCTTTTATTTGATTCAAATTTTGAACTTAGTTATCAACATGGATGACACACATTTTGGCATGATGTGGAAATAGAAAGATAATGTCACATTTTGAGATTGTATCAAGTCTTAGGGAAAATGGGAATTCAATAAATGGTAATTTAAGGTTTGTTCTCTATGAAGGGATTCAGTGTTAGTTGGTGTCGTGTCAAGGAGAGTCAACAAAAACATTAACCAAAAAATTTGATGCCAGCTCGTGTGTGCTCATTAATCTCTCCCTATAGTGCATAACATCCACTTTATATATTAGTAAAGTGGAGGTATTTGTACTTGGACTCTATATATGTTTCATATTAGGTGGGTACCAACCAATCTCAAAATTAATATGTATCAATAACCATAAAATGTGTAATTCAAAAATTATTGTGATGACCAACTTGATTTTTTATAGCTTGTTTAACTGCTTTATATAATGCTTATGTGGATAAATCAAGGTTTTATATGCATTTATTTTTGTCTGCACACCATCCTTTATGTGGTATACATTCATTTAATGGTCTCCATAATCTAGGCCTTAAAACTATTGTTACATGTGGCATGAATAATGCCACCCAAGCGAGCCAAGAATTTTATCTCAAAGATGTATGACGAGGTAACCTTATAACCTTCCCTCTTAGCTTGAGGTATGTTTGAAACCATATTCCCTTGACAACCTCTATAAATGGTATAAGAATTATTATATTGTTGCATATTTTATTGGTCATATCCCCTTAGAAGACTCTATTAACAACTGGTTTCATCACCAATGGGAGATCTCGGGCATCCATGTCATTGGGGTTTGAAACCTTACCAAAGGGTCTTTTATTATTTCATTCAAAGTGTTGTCTAAAGTTAAAACCCTCTTAGCTAAATCAAGCTACTGATTACTCAGAAACATGCTTTTGATTTTATCCCAATGGACCCAAATTTCAAAGTCACTAAATAGGTATTATTTTTTCATTACTTGATATAAATTTATGATTATAAATTCAATAACCTAAACCCTAACAAATATGTTAATTGACTTATTGCTTGCTAACAATATTATCGCTGCATTTCTAGTACCCTATCATTTTTTTAAGTTTTTTTAAATCCAATTTAACACTACACTATAGTCATTCAAGGGAATGTACACATGGGTTATAGAATAGGATGATAATATTATTGATTTTATGAACTCAAGTTGTAGGTAAGCTAAATATATGGGTTTATAGCATGCATTACCTAGATTTTTGTATGTATTATGTGAAGTACATTTAAATAAATCATATTTTATTTAATATCATAAATGGTGATTTAAAAAAATTATCTTATATTTTTATTAATTTAATTCTAAAACACAAATAATTTAATTTCAATATGTATTACTACCTACTTTGCTAGAATGATGCAATATGCATTAATTGCTATGGGTTTTTATATCCATTTGTAATTTAGGTTAGTTTATTTTTCTAAGGAGATCTAAATATAATGAAAACCCACCTAGGATTCATTTCCAATCTAGTTGTGTGATTAATTCAAACTATGTATATAGCGAAAACCATAGATGGTCATGAAGTATTTAATCAAATACTTGGATAATAACAACCTAAACTATAGTTTATTCTTGTCAATGTTACAATGTAGTGTCAATATGATTTTATAATGATGGGAAATTAATAATTGATTAATAAAATTGTAATATCTCTTTGAGTAAGATCCATCTCAATCATTGTAGTATCTCTAACATCAAAGGATAAATTAGGAAGTCAATAAGTCTATCATAAGATAAAACATTAGCACTTATTCTAGTTAACATTTAGAGAAAAAAATATATAATTTTGATTAATATTATTCAATCTTTTTAATAAATGATGATGGACCTCATGTATATATAGGGATATCAAAGAGGTGTATGTATGTGATGTTTCATATATTGAAATATAAAGTACTAAAAATAGTCTTAATTCATTAGAGATATTGACTCAAAAACTTTAGATTATTAATCTGAAAGTGAGTCTAAATTATCTATGATTTACTATCATATGAATTTAAATAAAATATAAAATAATGATGTTATAAAATTTGTTTATGATTTACAATATTTTCAAAAATTTAGTAATAACTAATTTAGAAAAACATATAACAATCTAAGTTTGAGGGAAAACCGAAAAAAATATGTCCCTCCCCGACACGCCCCATCCTTAAAATTGATTTTGAGGATTAGGAAAAGAAACACATAAATAGACCTTTGGTGTAGAATTATAGCATCAAAAAAGGTTAAATGAAAACATATGAGAACATAGTGAAAATATATATTATCATGATGGTACCTTGTTGCAAAAGGCTTAGGTTTGAAAAACCATTTGTGTTGATCAACTTTATAATGGCAAAAGTAAACGTTTTTAGAAAGGAAATGTTGAAATCTACTATTTTATTTGTTAGATCAAAAGAGAAGCAAAACAATCTACCTCTCCTTAAACATGGTGCAAATGTTATTCTTAGGTTCTCAAGATCACTAATTAATGATGTCCATTATTGTCTAGTGTCATATGACTATGACATATAATCTTAATCATTTATTAAATTGATGAACAATTAAATTTATCTCTCTCTCTCTCTCTCTTATTTTTTTAAGATAAGTGTCTTGTTTCTTGTTAAGAATTGATGTTAAGTTTGTTGGAGATGATTCCTTCTTTGATCATCTCTTGAATTAGAAATTGATCCAATGTGTTTGTAAATTTTAAAATCATATATCATAATAATCATATTTATTGTTTGGATTAGTTTTTTGAAATTGACAACATAATTTACCTAAAATTGAAGAAGCTTTAGATAGATTTAAAAACTTAAATTTATCTTCATTTTGACTCAGTTAGGGTGGATTATAATTCACATTTTAAGATTAACACAAAATGAATATTTTTTACTAGAATAATTTGAGAGATAAATACTTACAAAAAGGCCATAGATAACCTTTCTTTTTTTAATACATGTAGATTGTACACAACTACAAACAAGAATGTTTTTTAATAGAGATTCTAATTTTACTATAAGAAGTAATGTGTACTCTATATTTGATAATTTATCTAATGGTCTCAGGGTGCCCAAAATTATCAACTCATTAAGTCATGGCAAGAAAATGTTTACCAATATTTCATGAGGAACTAGACCTATTTTAATTGTTAAACATGAGTGAATGATGGGGAGAAGGGAGGAGGATATATGTTAGGGTTTGCTGGCATGCCTTAGGTAACACTACCATTAGTCTTTGGTATAATATATTTTTTTATTTTTCCTTTAACATGACCATGCATTTATTACATTGCAACTAACCCATTACTGCCCATATGGAAATGATAGTTTTCATTTAAATGTCTTCCTCCTTGGGTCCTATAACATTTTTTGAATGTGTCTCTAATAAAGTTATGAAAAAAATTGTGCTGAAGAGAGGAAAAAATTTTCTTTCCAAAATATTTCACAAGTTATAGCCACTATCCCTAGAAACCATCCTAATGTTGTACTATAATGTCTTGAGTTTGATAAAGCTTGTAATTACTATGATAATTTTAATCTTGTAGATTATTTTTTTGATCGATTAACTACCAAAATAACTTTAAAATCATGGGTACATAACACCTGGATGCTCCCCATCATGGTGTTAATCTTGAAGGTATAAAAAAACTAATGATTTTTTTAATTTAATCTAAATAAACCAAACCATTGTCATGTTGATGTGGCTTATGGGCCTTGGTTTATTCAAAACACACTAGTTGTATTTTCTCATTGGCCTAGAGAATTTTTTATCTCCAAGCATATCAAGTCAAAATCCTAAATTGGATTAAATTCCATGGTCTTTCCTCACCTTTGTGGGGTTTTATTCATCGGTTGATTAATCCCTTAATGCATTTCATATGGTTTAAACCTAATTTTTTTATATGACTCAACCATAGAAATGTGTCTACATATAAATATACATGTCAGAGGATCTCAAGGAAAATATCAACATCCATGTTTTTGATAAAAATATCACACAATGTGTGCTCCATATAAACTTACCAAACTCTTGTTTCTATTGTCAAATAACATACCATAAAATCCATGAATGTTGGGTAATGGCTAGCTCCAAGCCTGCTCCTCTCTAAACCTCTTCCAATGTGAATAAAAATACTTATACATCTAATGACAAATGGAATACAATGTCTAGCAAGAAAAACACACAATAACCAAAATCGGTGGGAAAGGCCCCAACCATTATGAATAACCCCACAAAATATTCTTCGATAGTAGTTAAGAAGGATTTTCTCACTGCTCAATTGGTGGTGTTGCCACTACTCTAAACCCCTCAAGATAAACCATGATTTTAGTAATGCCAAGCCATTAAATGACCTCTCAATCATCAAAATATCAATTAGAGGTGATTAACTCAGGTACACCTAGTAACCCAGTGGTGTTTTATGTAAAAAAATATACCATCACAAATGCAACCAAAAATGTGGAAAATATGTTCAATAGAAATAATTAAATTTTCAATTGGGATATTTTATGAAGGGTAACCATAAATCCTGCAAAGCTAACAAAATTTCCTCTTTAATTGAGATTGATGAGGAAACCAACATCTAAAAAAGTTTGATCAATGATTGTGCATTGTTGGAATGTATGTGGTCTCACTAATATGACCTATAAGTATAATGTATTTGGGATACATGTTAATTTTTTTCCAACATGGAAATTATTTATTTACAAGAATTTAAAATATCAGGTTTTTATCTCACCTCCACTATCATAACGATATTGTCTAGTGCCATATGCCATAATGGGATGGGATGTGTGGGTTTTTTCACTTTAATTGCTCCCTCTTTTTCACCTCAAATGACTAGTTGTGGATAAAATCCTACTCATTAGGTTATGTGGAACATTTTTTATTTTAATGACCATCTTCTTGGTATTCCAAAAATTTATGCATCGAATGATGTAATGGAGATGGATGATTTTTTGGCAGTTGTTAGCCAATTTCCTCCCTAAAACTAAATATATCCTATGTGGTGAATTCAACATGATTTAATCCCATGAATAAAAGGAGGGGATATTCCCCATAGATTAATGCATTAGAAAATGAGATGCGTGGTTTAACATGAAAAATAAACTCATGTTCTTTGACCCCAACCACCATCACTGATTTGATGCCACCTTACCAAGGTTCACATAGTCTGTCTTTGGTAGGGTGATGAACAAGTTTCTAAAATACTTAACATATCCATCTGATTGAGAAAACCACTTTTACTTTTGTCAATTTTTTTAAATTTTCATGCAACTATCATTCTAAATGCATTGCTTTATGCAGACACTTAAATTTAATCATTAAGTGCCTAAAACTGTTTAATATTTAATCCTTACCTATTTTGGCCTATTCACCATTCCATTAAATTGTAATCTCTGTGATATTATTAAATACTCTAATAAATTATTTTTAAATATTAAAAACATCATTCATGCATCCCTATTATGTTTATAGGTTTTTCTCATCCAAATCAAAATAGTCTATGTCCTTTTAGGACTAGATCACACTAGGGAGACTAGGTTGTAGCTTGGCACTTTTAACAAGGTTGGTTAATGGAATTATTCCAAAATTTTGACTATATAATCAAATCAAGGGTATTCAAAATACATCTATCAATCACTTAGAAATTCTACTACACATTAAGAAAAATGGCACTAATATATCCAATTCTAATTTTGAACTATTTTAATAGTTATAGGCCAAGTCTGAAGTTATTTTATTATAGATCAAGGGAAAACATTGTCAAACATTTAATTTAATCTATTTATTTGCATTCATATAGAAAATATCAATATTCATGCATTCAATATAGATAAGAGAACTACATCTTCTTGAGGCCCTTTTTTAGGAATATAGAATGTAGAGCAATAATAATGAAATAAAGGCATAATTAAAATTCAAAAAATACAATAAAATAGAGACATAAATTTAACGTGGTTCACCCAATATGGGCTACGTCCACATAAAAACTACTAGTCATTATTTAGTCTAACAAATGAAGGGAAAAACCTACAATAATCCATTACAATGTCCTCTTCACTCTCTCATTTTTTTACCTAATTACAATGCCCACATATTTGTAGTATCCCCTTCAAATAGGGAATATAGAATGTCAAAAGCTCTGATACCATTGTAATATCCCTTCAGATACCTGATCTCAAGGAATATGGCCCTAATACATCAAAGCTTAATCTGGACAATTACTGAAAGCAAAACCTAATGAAATAAATACTTGGAATGCTATGATAACTTCTGAGTGAAGTTATCTCTCAAATCATCTGAAATATTGTGATAACTTCTGTGTGAAATTATCTCTCAATACTGTAAACCCCTGTGATAACTTATGTATGAAGTTATCTCTCAAATTGGCAATAGATCAGCTGATATCTCACAACCTCTGAATCACACACACTGAAGAGTGGACGTTCTCCAATGCAAATGGAATCCTGGAACCCTTGGCTCAGTCTTCACAGAGGAATTCTTAGCAACAATCAATAATCATTCATTAATGGCCTCCATGAGAAACCCTTATACCCTCAAAAAGATGTGCTTGCCCTAATTAGGGTTTCATAAATTAGAATTAGGGTTTCTTAATTAAAAATAGGCTAAATAATTAATATTTGATTAAATCAATCAAATATTAATATCTCCCTCAATACATGTCGGATCCTCGAACCGTCTGAAGCTAGTGAATCAGGGAATGATTCTGTACATGACCATACCAAAATAAGGGTACTCCGCTGGATGTCAAATATCCCTAAATAATAGGAGCTTAGGCAAACATGTCTGAAAGAGGCTGAATGAAAGCCAATTGTAGGAATTTTTCTAATCAAAGCCAAGCCAATCTCCATCATGACCCCCTATCCATCCTCTCAGCCTACGAGGGTCGCATAATAGGCTAATCATTAAATCTGTCGATGTCCACTAAAAAAGGGGACATGACAATATCAAAAGAGAGTTATAAATTAGTTGAGAAATGCACTAACTTAATTTATCCCATTATATCTAAATCCTAATAGTAATTGATTCAGATTAACTATGAAATTATAATATTTTATAATGTATTTTTCACAAAATTTTACTTTGGGGGTGTTTCCCCTAAACCCCCACTAGGGGGGCTCCATAATAGGTAATTTCCCCCCATGGACCCCCATGATGACTCTAGTGGGGGGCATTTCCCCCCGACACCCCTTGTCGAGAACTCAGTATTAAAATAAGATTAGGCTTTACTATCCAACAATCTCCCACTTTGAGACTGATTGTTGCAACTCCACCACTAAAACTCTTACTTGGACTTTGACCCTGGCATATTTTTCATCTTCCTTATTATCCTTGAATACATATTTAAACTGAACAACTCCCCAACTTATTTTTAGTTACTACCTTTATTAGAATATCTATAGGATTATGATTCATATGGATCTTTTCCAACTTCAGTTGACCATCCTGCAAAACTGAATGAATGAAGTGATACCTAAGTTTTATATGTTTGGTTCTTCAGTGGAATGCCAAGTTCTTTGCTAAATGAATCACACTCTGGATATCACTTTATAACTTGAAATATTCTTTCTTATGCCTTAACTCTTCCATGAACTATTACATCCATATCATCTCCTTGCTTGCTTCTGTAGCTACAACATATTTTACCTCTATAGTTGACAAAGCAACTATCTTTTATAATTTTGAAATCCAACTAACTATTGTGTCACCAACAATGAATACATAACCTATGGTACTCCTCCTACCATGTAAATATCTAGCCATGTTTACATCAACATATCCTTATAAGGTAACATCTGACCCTTCATAGCATAAATGTCTATCAATGGTCCCTCTCAAGTACCTGAGAATCCACTTGACTGCATCCCAATGCTCTTTTCCTAGATTGTTCATCTACCTACTGACAACTCCCACTACATGAGAAATATCTAGTCTAGTGCACACCATATCATACATTAAACTTTCAATTGCTGAAGCATATGGCACTTTGTTCATTTAATTTATTTTTTCCTATGTTTTAGGATACTTTTCTTTGCTTAATTTGAAGTGCCCTCCCAAAGGTATACTCACAGGTTTTTCATCTTACATATTGAACCTAACTAACACCTTCTTGATGTATTCTTCTTGAGATAATGTCAATTTACTATTTTTATTATCTCTTATTATTCTCATTCCAAGGATTTGCTTTGCAGCACCCAAATCCTTCATTGTAAATGAATCTGCTAGTTTTCTTTTTAGCTCATTTATATCATGCATGTTAGACCCTAAAACAAGCATGTCATCTACATATAATAACAAGATAATATATATTTCATTATCTAGTCTCTTAAAGTACACATAGTGGTCAAAATGACATCTACTATAACCTTGTTCTATCATAAACATATCAAATTTCAAATACCACTATCTTGAAGCTTGTTTTAGGCCATAAAAACTCTTCTTTAACCTATACACTATTTTCTCCTTACCTTTAAATTCGTATCTTTGTGGATTCTCAATATATATTTCCTCCTCCAAATCACCATGAAGGAATGTAGTCTTCACATCACTATTCAAGGTACAAATCTTCTACTACTACCAAACTTAAAAGAGTTTTTATAGAAGTCATTTTAACTACTAGAGAAAATATTTCATCAAAGTCAATACCTTTCTTTTATACAAACCCCTTTACAACAAGTCTATCCTTGTACCTCTTTTTGCCTCCATCTTCCTTCAACCTATAAAACCATTAATTATGCAATGCTCTTTTACCTATAGGCAACCAAACCAAATCCCAAGTTTGGTTGTGTACCAAGGACTCCATCTCCTCTTTAATGCCTTGCTCCCACTTCTTTATGGTTTCTACTTGCATTGTTTCTTTATAACTTTCTCACTCACCACCATTAGTCAATAATAAATAATAAAGTGAAGGAGAGTAATGTTCAAGGAGTCTACTTACTCTAGTAGATGTTCTAACTACTTCCAAGAGTTTGAGGTACTTGTTGTAGTTGTTGCACATTCTATTTTTTGGCACTTATAAAATATCATTTCTAGTAATTTCATCAAGTACTAAATATTTTGTATTTGACTTTTCCCATTTATTTTCCTATAACTGATCTCTATATATGACCTTTTCATTAAAGATCACATCTCTACTCCTAATGATTTTGTCATTTTCAATATCCCATAAATGGTAACCAAAATCATTAACTCCATATCTAATAAAAGTATATTTCTTGGATTTTAGCTCAAGCTTGGTTCTATTTTATTTATCAATATAGAAAATGCTTCACAACCAAAAGTCTTTAAAAAGGAATAATCTAAATTTTTACCTATCCATGCTTCCTCTATAATGCCACCATCCAAAGCACTTGAAGACCCTCTGTTTCTTAAGTAAATAGTAATATCCTCAACATCTACCCAAAATTGTAAGGGTGACTTGCATGAAATCTCATGCTCCTTACACACTCCATGACTATCCTATTCATCCTTTCTGACACAACATTTTGTTGTGGTGTTCTTGGAACCATATTCTCTCTACAAATACCATGGGATGAATAGTAATTATCAAAATCCTTGCTATAATATTCACTCCATTGTCTGATCTGACATACTTCAACTTATTTCCTATCTCATTATCAACCAAAGCTTTCCATTTCTGAAAAGTATCAAAAACATCAAATTCATTTCATATGCAATAAACATAAGTTTTTCTAGTTGCATCATCAATAAAAGTAACATAATAAGAAGATCCACCAAGGGATGATACTTGAGCCGATCCCCATACATATGTATGAAAAAGTTATAACTTTTCATCCGTCTTTGTCCTCCCAACTTTGAGAAATATGATTCTCTTATATTTTCCATACACACAGTACTTAATTAAATCCAAATCCACCTTTTTCAAATCTGGAAACAAATTCTTTGAGTGGAGAACTTGTATCCCCTTCTCACTCATGTGCCCAAGTCTATGGTGCCATAATTTTGTATCCACTTTTGTATAAGCTGGAGAAATAGAAGAGTCAACATTACCATTAGATAAATACAATTTACCTACCTTTTCTCCTTTTCATATTACCTATGATCCTTTAGTGACCTTCTATGAATTTTATATGAATGTAACTATGCAACCCTCACTTCCTAGCTGCCATACTAAAATTAGATTTCTTTTCAACTCAATAACATGCTTTACCTCTTTTAGCAACCATTTGTTTCCATTCTATAATTTTATCTATATCTTACCCTTTCCTATAATTTTATAGGGTTCACCATCACCCAAATAAACCTACCCAAAATCATGTTGAACATAGTCTTGAAAAATTTTCTTATGGGGTGTAGCATGAAATGAAGCCCTTAAATCTAACACCCAAGAATCATTAATATTATAGAAAAAAAGGATTAAAGAATCTTGTAACACATCACATACTACATTTGCTTCATGGTTTTTATCTTTTTTTTTTTTTAATTTCCTTGTTTTCATTTTAAAAACCAATAATCTTTCTTCAAGTGTCATTTTTTTCCACAAATCTAGCACACCAATGTTACCCTATATTTAGATCTGCCCCTTTTAGAAGTCCCATGATTCCCTAGGATCTTTCGTATATCATTTTTTCTTCCCTTGTTTTCCATAGTCAAATCATTACTTGATGTCTCACCTATGATTTTCCATCACATTTCTTTGTTAAAGTTAACACCAATAACATCATCTAGCTTTAAAGTGTTTGAGCGCAGAGACAAAATTGCTCACAACCATGACCAAGCCATTCCAAATTTCTAGCAATGAGTACAAAATCAAAAGAGCTATAACCTCATTATCAAAATTTACTCCTATAAAGCTTAACTAATTTATGACTATGTTAAATTCATTTAAACAGTTAGTAATAGACCCACCTTCTAACATATCTAGATTAAATAAATGCTTCATAAGAAATACCTTGTTGGAGGTTGAAGGTTTTTCATACACTCTATCTAATGCCTTTATCACATCCATTTTTATCTTTTCTTTTGAAATATTAAAGGCCACTAACATTGCCAGACAACCATATTAATCCTAGTGCCTTTCTGTCAAGAACCTCCCAGTCTTCATCCTTCATAGTCACTAACTTCTTTCCTATTCTTCCCAATGGTAGGAAAAGATCCTTCTAATATAGATAGTCCTCAATTTGCATCTTTCATAGCTAGTAGTTTTGGATGTTAAACTTCTTGACCTTAATCTTGTATTCTTCTTCCATTTCTCCCACTCGAACCACAAATCCTCTTTTCCTATGAGTTTGTCTACCAAATAAACCTTTGGCTTTGATACCAGTCGTTAGGAATAAAGAATGTAGAGCAATAATTTTGAAATATAGACATAACTAAAATTTAGAAAACATAATGGAATAGAGACATAGATTTAATGTGGTTCATGTAATATGGGCTACGTTCACACAAAAACTACCAATCCTTATTATTTAGTCTAACAAATGAAGGAAAAAACCTATAATACATCCAATGCAATATCCTCTTTATATTATACATTAGGGAAAAAATTCCCTAATTTAAGTTCTACCATTATATCTAATAGTAAATGATGTAGATTAATTATGAAATTACAATATTTTATAATGCATCATTAGGGGGGCTAGGTTGCTCTCACTTTCCACCATTTTTATGTAAGAAACACTCTTGATTACAATAGCCCTCATATCAAATGGAGGGTTATAAATTAGGAAAAATAAAACCCTAATTTAATTTCTACCATTAGATCTAAAACCTAATAGTAAGGTTGTGGATGGTCGAGATTAATTATGAAATTACAATATTTTATAATGGACATTTTTCACAAAATTATGCTTTAGGGGTGCTGCCCCTAAACCCTCATTAGGGGGGCTCCAAAATAGGTTGCTGCCCCCTTGGACAGTTGCCTTATATAGGAGATCTACATGGAAGACCCTAGTGGGGGGGGGGGGGGATTTGTAAGTGTGCGTTCACAACCCACATCTGCCTGTTAGGAATTGGGCATTAACAATAAGATCAAGCTCCACCATGCCAACACCCTTTAGGGGTTATGTAAGAATTACACTCCTGATTGGAGAAGAAGTGGCATCTTCTTTAGAATTTTATAAGGATAGCTGTGTGAATCTGGTTATTTCTCCTTGGTATTTGGTAATCTAATTGTATGCTTTCGGTGTTTCACATCCTAACAAGTGGTATCAGAGCCTTGGTTGTAGGTTCTTGAGCTTGATACTGACAAGTTATCAGGAATTGGCCCATCTAAGTATTTGGTTGATTATTACTCACAGGGGTTGCTATTTGAGTGGGAGTATAGCAAGGAACAGGTGTAGCATGTGGTGAGTTGTCTTCAAGTGGGAGCTTGAAGAGGAATACAAGCCAAGATTTTAGGAGTACTGGTATGGGTACAGGTGTAATCTCCAAGTGGGAGATTGTTAGGGTGTGGAGCAAAAGCTTCACCTTGTTGCAAACAGAAGAAGGAGGAGGTTTTTGAAAGTAAGTAGTCTCCGGCGTCGGCAGGCCACACCAATGTCGGTCAGGGGACGCAGAAGGGAAACTAATCGGTAGAAGATCGGCCGGCATCGGTCATTAGGGACTGACGTCGGTCACCTGTAAAACTAATGAACAGTCAGCTAAGTGAACGTGGAGTTTGCATGTGAAGACCAGTTTGAGTCTTTGAGCCGCCCGTCTAATGTGTATGCATGATCTATATGAGAGACTCATGGGCTATATTATTAAGTGGAGAATTTGGAGAAGAGCTATGTGAAGCTAGAGTTCTTCCCATGGTGGAATCAAGTGGATTCCCCATGTGTGTTTAAGTAAGATCAGGTTTGATTTACAGGGGTATGGATTTCAGAAAGGAGATCAGCGGGGAAGCTAGATCCAAGGTGACAGCAATACATCAGCAGGATCATAGAGATCTACTTGGAGTATGATTGTGTACTCGATTGTACAGATGTGCAATGAGGTGAACAACAGCTTGTGTTAGCTGTGTGTTGTGACCTATGAGAGAAGATTACTCTCAAGCCCACAGGATGTGGAAGAAAGAGTGCCAAAAAGAGTTGAATATAATTGTATATTGCCTCTCATGTTCTGTGTGTTTTCTCATTGATATTTATTTGTTCTTCTAGATTCTGCATGTTTAGTATTGTGCTCTTAAATCTGACAAGTTGTGTCAGAGCTAGGATGTGACTATAGTTAACAAACTAAGCCATAATATGACCATGTCTAACTAGTTCACCATTGTCTTGATACATCAAAAACTATTGTTTTTAGATGAAACATAGTTCACAAGTGTTCTCAGCTATTTTATCATCCAAATCCATTGTGCATCCAGTCTTCATAAATCATATCCAAACTAGGTTTTTACCTTTCATTATTTATTACTATTTATAACTCATTTCAAATTCTAGATTTTATTACATTTTACATTTAGATTTTGTATATTTTTTAGATCTAAATAAATATTCAATCCTTAAATGTTTTATTTCAAATCATTTATTAATCTAAAATTAACTCATATAAACATTTTGGTGATCCCATATTTTTTTCTTTGGAATACTGCTGGTTTGTTTGATTTTGTCTTAGGATTTCATAGAAAACTTATGTAAATTATTGATACTAAAATATATAAACTTAAACCATGGATATAAATCCAATATCATGAGTCATTATTATTCAACCTTGTATATTTCTTTGAAATAGAAGAAATTGTCATATCACCTTAGATAAACATTTGACACTGAAGCATTCCTCTTCAACTTTGGGTTGAAATTTATTGATCTCTATACACAACAATCTTTCAATTTTATTTTATCTATATTTTTTATGTGATTAATACTTATTTATAGTAATTGGGTTCCATTATTTATAAAACTACTTAGTGACTATTATTACATTTTAAGTGGAAAATTATTTTATTGACATCATTGTGTGAGGATTACCATCCCAATACTCAAGCCATTCTACCTAGTTCTAATCATGGATTTTAGTTTCCTTGTACCTCATAATATATTGAAAATGAATATGGTACCTTATTTACACCATAAGAATCCTAATTATCCATTTGATGTATGGTGTACCTGAGAGAAGCTTATCACCTAGAGAAGTTACTCTCACCATACCCTAAGAGACATGATAATGGGATACATGTACGATGTAGCCTCTACAGTTATTACTATAAAATATTAGGATGACATTAATCTAATAATGGGTAAATATATTCAAGATCCCACCTAATTATTCAAACCTTTGCTTAGATCACCCTTTATACCTTGATTTTTGCTTATAATGTATTCATAATTGGTTTAATGAATCAATTTTTATTTCATATGTAACAAAGAATTATACATTTTCTTGTAAACTATTAGCTTACTTTCCAAGATGTCATTCATTATATATGTACAAATCTCAAAGGTGTCAACTAATTTACCTACACAAGTATGAATTTATAAGTCAAAATAGTTTTGAATTAAGTATAAGGAAATACACATGCATAATGAACCAACTAAAACACATACAAAAAATAAAATTGTAGCTGATTATTCCACTTGCATTTTCCCATCAATATGGTAATAAACTTAATTTTTAAATGCTCAAATTCCAAAAAAATGAACTAGTTCCAAGTCTATCAGTTCATACAAAAATAACACATGTCATGTATATACAAAAAAATGTCTAATATATATTAAATATTGGTGTAGGTCTTTTTCCCACTGGGTTTTGCCTACATAGTTGTATTATCTTGTTTAGGGATTTAGAAATCATTTTGGTTACTTGGGAGGATTAGTTCCATATTCATTGGAATGTGTGGTATATTACTCTCTCCAACCTATATATGTACCTCTCTCCCTCTGTATTCATTCATTTAGGATGATATAGAGTATTTTATTATTTGATCTCATTATTTTGTAATATTCCTCTATGCATGATTTCATTTATTAGAAGTTTCATTGTGATGTGCACTTGATCGACTCATGATTTCACTCCATCATATGCATTCATTGATTTGGTGATCTTGGATATAACTCTTTTATGGTATCAGAACACCAATACATGTTCATGATTATCTGGTTGGTTGGTTATTTTCTATTATTTTTTATAAAATCTTAAAATTTGATATTGTATTATCATAAGAATTGTTGAGAAAAATATTCATATCTATGAATAGCTGTATTAAATTGAAAAGGTCTTTCTTGGCATCATTTCCTTTCCAATCAAAGGCATTGGAATTATTTTTTATCCATTTCTTATTTTAGATCTTAGTGATATGTTGAAACCCTTCTATAAATCTAATTGAAGCACTGGAGAAGGATAAACCTACTTAGATAAAATATGATCATAGCATGGAGAAGAAAGAGATTTTTGAAAAGAGTTTTTGAGGCTAGGCATTGAATTCTACAACTTGGCATCATGTTTTGAAGCCTCAAAATTTGTAATGTGGCATTTCAAATATATATTTGGTATCATTATATGATCCATCCTCAAATAGATTCATCCTCATTCCATAATTTGACATCATTAGCACATAGATAAGTCATGTTTTGATGCTATATTGGTTTGATTTTTCAAATGTGTGTTGTAGTTTTGAAGTGGTTCTTTACGTTGGGATAATAAAGGCATTTTTGGTTGTAGTCTCTATTTTTATGTGTTGCAGACAGTGAAAAGGCATCATCCTCTCAAGATTGGTGTCAACCTTTTGTTTGAAAACCTATAGAGCTTACTTATGTTCCATTTGAAAGATATGCTACCTAACCTTGGCATCATCTGAGGGATTTAACCTGTATTGATGAAGGGATTATGCTATTTATCTGGCATCACAAAAATATCTAGTTTTTGCCTTTTTTTTTTGGCTTTTTGAAAACATACGGTCCATTTTTCTTTTCTATATCTGAATTCTTTGTTGTGTTAGAGTCCTTGTTTATATCTAAGCCAAAACACCATAATAGAACCTTCCTTTTCTTTTTTACATAATTGGATAATTTTTTTTTTGCCTTACTAATTGTATTTTTTGCCAAAAGAGGAAGTCAACCTTGTTTTCACACATACTAAGGTAATTAGGAAGATTTTTTTTCATTTCCATCAAATATTTTAAGTTTGTGATGAAATTATTGTTCTAACAAGTGGTTGGAAGGCATATTTTACCTCACCCAAGGGTATTTTTTTTAAGTTTCAAGTGTAAGTTTTTAGTCATAGGTCTATTTATGGGAAATTATATTATTAATATCTTGTAAATGGTAACTCAAAATTGAGTATCATCTTTTGAAAAAGTGTTTATTTTTCTATTTCCTATGCATTGGGCCAATTTGCCTTGTAAAATACACTACTTTATAAAGTGACAAAATTTGAGGGGACTACCTAACATAGTTTCAAGGGGGTTTGTTGTAGGTCCTACATTCTCTCTTATGTACATTGATTTTTTTCGTAACTGTTACTTGTGCCCATTTACTGACTTCTTGTAAAAATTACTCTTATATTCTTGGATGCATTATCAGTAGAGTTTGACGTCCATTTGAGTGTGTATTGTCACTTGTGCATTGATTTATCTCACTTGATTGGACTCATTTTTGGTGTAGTCTAAAGTCTATCTCTAGAGAGTACACTATTAATCTAGATGAGGAGATTTATTTCATCTCTAGTGATCCTTTTTGGGAAAGATAATTATTTTTTGTAATATGATGACATGGAACACTTGCTCACACACAAGAATTATATTCCATTCCTATATGGATA
>JARHVA010000302.1:4172500-4212500 GCA_037957365.1 Torreya grandis | reverse complement strand
TTAACTCACTTAGGTGGTTTGTGATTTGACACCTAGATAGGTCCCATTGCATCTAACAAATCTAATCAAGGCATATCCACAAAGATCAAATTTAAGCTAAAATGGTTTAATTAGGATTGAGCCTATTAACATATAATTTAATTCAAATGATGAAATATTTCAAAGCCATTACTTTAGAAGATCTCACAAAGCCTTATAAGGACCCATCTAAATTAGGCTCACCATTATCCATCTTTTCTGAACTTAAATTATCTAAAGCCTTTACCTAGAATTCCCTCCAAAGTCCAAAGTACATCTCTACCAAATTATTACATGTAAAAGATAAGTAATTACAAAATGGCCACCTCAATCTCAAATATAAAGCTAAAACAAGAAATCTAAGATACCACCTTCTTGTAAGGTTTTACAAGATTCAAATATTATATTGAAATATTTGATACAATTGAAGATATATATGACCAATAATGGTGATGAGATAGAAAATGATGACGTGAAGTTCTTTGATGATATTATATCCATTATGGCCTTAGGAATACACAAAGATGTTTCCAAAATAGAATGCTTCCCATGAATTTATCTCTTTAGAAACTTGTTATGCACCCCTAGATGTGGTAAGGACATTTTGTATTCATCAATTGTTGGATTCAAGATTGTGGACATATCTAAGGTTGCCTTCAAGTATTACTATAATATCCCATAATTTTACATCACACATGATGTAGAGGTTCCTATGGGATTTTTAATCATCCATGATATCTATGATGTCCTTAAGGATTGGGATGAAGCCTCTGATCACTAGGTGAAGAAAGAAGACCCTGACTCCTACACCATCAAGACATTCTATGAAGGATTACAGACTATCATGTTGTTGATAAATTGAATATATATAATGAATGACATTGTGCATGTTAATAATATTTGGGTCACTCTAATAATAATCATCCTTAAAAAGGAGGAGGTTCCTACACTCAAGTACATCATCACCTTCAACATCATGCAATAGGTTAACAATTTTTGGGCTAGAGAAAACTTCCACATGATTTCCTACTTTGTCTATGCCACCTATGTTACACTAGACTTTTGAAGAAAAATTTCCCTCCATGGGTGCCCATAGGGTTTGTGGTGCATGAAATATTTTCCAAAATATACATTCATCAATATAAACATCATATTTGAGACATCCTTGACCATTTCTATCCAAAGTGTACTTCACCATCAATGAAAAATAGATACCAAGGCTTTTTGAGGATATGCATACTCAATTATTCCCATTAGAACCTAATGTTATTATAGGGACCATACTATAATTATGATAGAAGGCATTTATGTAAATCCTCTTTAGTTTACCTACATAGTCCTAGACCACCTCATTTATAAGGAAATCACTTGGCGACAAGTTAGTGACATTGGAGGTCTCTACCTTGCCAAAAGGCAAAAGGATTACTAATCATTCCCTATGATTTTTGGGTTCCATGAGTGTAATAATTTGGCTAATCTACAAGGTATTCCCCTTCACATAGACTCATTTAACCTCCCCAAGGATGAATAAAATAGGATTCTATAGGCACTGTGCATGCCCATGTGGAGAAGTATCAGGCATGACTCAATACTACATACTACCATGAGAAACACATCAATTATGTGATCCACCTCAACCTTACAAATTATGTAGAGGTGATAAAAAATATCAAATTAGTATGTCACTAGAAGACATAATCACATCTTGGGTCATTATTATAATAAATACCAATGCTTCCATAGTCATCCCCACAAAAACATGTCAAAAGTCTAAAAATAGCAAGGAGGCTCTCTTGGTTAATATTTCAAGGCATACACACTTCTACTAATCCATCAACCTTAGTATCCACTTCACATGTGGTAACCTCCCAGGCAATCCATATCCAAGTTACTTATGCACTTGATATCTAAATAAGCTCAAAGTCATATGATATCCCACTTTAGGACAAGTCTATAATTCCCCTAGGGGTTTTCACCCCTAATTCAAGTAATACCTAAGAAGTCCCTTGCATCTACTTTTAGTTTCCCAATTTAGCTACATCATCCCTCTCTTGTGATTTCTCATATGTTTTCCCTTGAAATTACTTAGTTTTCCCTTGGTTTGCTAGCATCTACAATATTTGGTGCTCCAATATTATAGGATTCCCAATTTTACCCTATGAATACATTTTGACCTACTTTAGCTACATCATCTTGGTCAACCCTATTAATTAATCTTGAGATAGATCCACAAGTTGGCACATTCCCCAATAGTATCCCAAGTCATGTTGTTCTTGTAGTCATAGTAATCCCTAGGACTTTGGTCCCTTTTATTGAAAACATTACCCCAAAAACATCTATGGATATTAATACCCAAGCCTCCTATGATATCAGAATGTTTGGCACTTTATTAAGTCCATCAGTGGCTGCAATGCCTTCACAAGCTCCATTTGGGAAAACCGCTTCAAGTTTATCAGTACCACATATGAGCCTTAAATAGAATCCTTCTAAGTAGCCAAGGCCAAGTATACCTCAAGTACCCTTGTAGCTTCTAGTTATATCTAAAACACCATCATGGGCCTCTCTCCCCCTTATATTAGGATCCTTAAGACTTGGATTTAATCATCTAATATCCTCTTTTAGATTGAATATATAGCTCTCAATACTAATTATCCCCCTATATGTTCATAACCCAATGAAAAATAAGGTCTCAATTATTCCCTTTGGAGTCCCTTTTTGTATTTCCTCCATTTACATCCATGTTTCCCCTTGTATGCATTTAAATATGCTCACCCTGCTAACTTTATTAATTCCCACTAATTTAGCCCACTTACCATATCCCTAGCCCTATCTAACCTTTTATCCTAATCCCTATACCCATTCCTATATCCCATGAAACCTTTAAATTATCCTAAAACCAATTAATCACACTATTAAACTCATAATATCTCCCATTACCTACTAACCTCCCCCTAATCCCACTAACTATTTTGAAATTCAAAAATATTCCAACTACAAAACCTACCAACCTATACTAGGCTTTCCTACACCCATAAAACCTATAGAGATATCTCTAGAATCAGATAATTTTATAAATCTCTCTAATTAATCCCTTCCCTCTATAATTCTCCCTAATCTAGATGATTCTATAGAATTAAAAATTCCATGGAAAATCCTTCACCCTAGATCTTAATGGCCCAAATTCAAATCTCTCTAATTAATGCCAAGCTACCGAAATCCTGTAAGTGATGAAATTTTCATCCGTGAGCTCTTCTTGGATCAAACCTCTGTCCATGCTGCCCTACTCAGACTTATTCAGCCCCTGTGACTGATCTCTATCCTTCATCTCCTCCATAAACACCAAGGCTTCTTTGTTCCTGTCAAAGGCATCAAATTTCCTCTTTCTGCAATGAACTATATCTGTGCACATACCTTTTGAATCAAGAACTTCCATTCCCTTCCTTTTCTTGTGACCAAGCCTATTAGGCCACATCTTCGAATCTACATCAGAAGTAGAATCAGTAATACAAGTAGACAGATAAAGAGTATCTACTTTCTTACCTCTTGCTAGAACAAGTGCTCCCTTGGTAACCTTCCAAGAATCCGCTGTGAGGGTTATTGTGCATCCCTCATCTCCCAACCTTACTACAGAAATTAGACTCTGCTTTAGAATCAGAACATGCATGACCTCTTTCAACACCCATGTGTTGTCAATCTACAATCTCAGCTGCACTTTCCCTTTGCCAACTATCTGACAAGGCGTACCATCCCCTAAATAAAGAACTCCAAAGTCTCCTTGTTCATACTTGTAGAACAAATCTCTGTTTGGGGATGCATGAAAAGATGAACCAGAATCTAAAATCCATGATCCTACCTGACTATTTGAAGAAAGTATGAGAACATCCTGCATCACAATATTTGCATCCTTTGCTTCTCCCATGCCTACATGTTGATTCTCTCTATCTCTCAACCAACACTCCTTTGTATGTCCTTTCTTTCCACAAAACCAGCAGGTAATACCTTTGGACTCGGATCTCCTTCCCGACCTTGATTTCCCTTGCTCAACCTTCTCCCTTTGCCTTTCCCTGCTTTCTGCACTTAGAGCATTCCCTGATGATTCACCTGTGCTTCTCCTACGTATTTCCTCATTCAAGATCACACTCACAACATCATCAACTTTTAAGATTTTAGAAGCAGATGCAGAATTACTTACTGCCATAACCATACCGTCCCAACTTTCAGGCAAAGAACATAAAATCAAGAGAGCCTTTACCTCATCATCAAAAATAATATTGACTAAAGCTAGTTGGTTTACCAAACCATGGAAATCACTGAGATGAGTATGTACGATCCACCTTCCTGCATTTGCAAAGTAAATAGCTGCTTCATAAGGTATACCTTGTTAGAAGCCGAGGGCTTTTCGTATAGATTCGCCAAGGACTTTATCAACTCTTCTGTTGTCTTACACTGTGATAAGCTGGAAATCACAGATGATGCAAGGCTCAACCTTATGGAACCGAGAGCCTTTCGATCAAGAACGTTCCATTCTTCATCCTTCATATCTGTGGGCTTGCATGCAACCCCACCCAACGGTAAGTACAAATCCTTTTGATACAGATAGTCCTCAATCTGCATCCTCCAGTGTTGATAATTATTTCTGTTAAACTTCTCCATTCGTAGCTTACTTTCTCCTGCCATTGCTGAACTCCCACTCAATTAAAAAAACCCTGTGAATGATCTGTAATAAAAAAAACAATACCCTGCTTCCTGCAAACCGTAGCTCTGATACCACTTGTCAGGGGATCTATAGCTCTACCAATTAGAGCATAATTGATTACTTTCTTATATGCAATTAAACACGGAATTATACCAGAATGATAAAGTAGCTAGAAACATGAGACAACAAAGAATTTGAGAGACAATACACACTCTTGTATTAGATACTACTAGAAGAAAATATAATAACGAAGATGCCACTTCTTCCTCCACCTCAAAGGCTTGCCACACCTCAAGACCTTCTTCCCTCTCTCTCTTGCTCAACACAACAACTCTAAAGCCTAAGTTGCTATCCCTCCTTAAATGCTTCAGCTGATCTCCTTGACCTTGCTAGCTTCAATGCCTTTACTTGCCTTAGAATTAATTTTACAATACATGCCTTATGGGTCTATAAATAAGATCCCATGCTGACAAAAATAAAAGTCTAACTACTAAAATTAGACACACAGCTCGTGACTTAAATTAACCCCTTAGCATGCAAACACTCGGTTCAACTAACTGACTGTTCGTCAACAGCAGTTCTGAAAATACACAGGCAACCGATGCCGGTCCCTGCTAGTCTGGTGCTGCCAACGTCGGCTGACTTCCTGCCGTCGCTGGTCTCCTTTTCCACTGCACTTGACCGACGTCGGTCATACTGCCGACACTGGTGGCTCTGGTTCTTTAGCATCCTTCTTTGTGTGTCTGCAAGTAGTTGAAGCGTTTAGCTCCACACCACAACATCAATTAAGTCTGTGATAAGTTGATCTGCATATCATTGACTTATTATCTTGATCTTAGCTAAAAGATCTAGATTTTTGGGTTTTGATGCTATTTGTATTTCCTTTCCTTTATTAAAGGAAGAAGGTATGTCTATTTGTGCAAAAACTTTCTCCTACCATCATTGTTATACTTATCTAATTAAGGTATGTAATTATTTTATAGGAAAGTCAAAAATTAGTCTAACACCTAATTCTATCAATCTAAGAAGGGATCCATCTTGATCTTCTTAGGGTTGATATTCATTTTAATCATATTTGGATCCTACTATTGTGGGGATAACATCAAACACAATGGGGTTATCTTGAACATCATAAAATTTCTCATCTTTATAACTAAGGCTATAAGAGGCCTTACTATGAGTCATGTCTAAAAGAGTTATTCTATGTGTTTGACTAACTTTGGACCAATGTTTGGCAACCAAACAAAGTATGCTTCATCTCTCTTTTAAACAAATAACCAAGGTACCAGTGAGACTATAAAGGAGGGTGGTTTGAAACCACACACAATTTAGAAGATTTGGTTCATGAGTTTACTCAACCTTTGGTAAGGTTAAAATCATATAGATTAGAAGAGGGTAAGGTAACTGATGTAGAGACCTCACTTGTTCTCTGCTTACCAAGATCTTTTATAAGTAGCTCGATCAACACAAGGCAATTTGTCTTTTTATGCCATATGAGGCATCAAACACTAAAAACCTATTCTCCATGCTTATATAACTCTAAAAAAACCTTAACAACACCAAACCATATAATTGAGCAAGTTATCATACCCTAAAATCTGACTTATCTATCAAAATGGATCAAATGGCTTCTTAGGCCTTGTAGCCCTCCAAACAGGAAAATCTTCAAATCTAAAAACATACACTAAGTGTTAAAGAAAAAAATCACAATTTTAGACACCCTTTATCATTATTCAACTTTTCACCAAGTTTCAAGACCTAACTCAACCTGTAGATGCACTTTCTCTTTGTGTCTCTTTCCAATTAGGCCTTCATTAACCCTATGCAAATCAAGGCCTAATGGTTTGACCAGTCTGTAATAGATCTTAACCAGGTAAGAATTTTTTTAGTTACCCTTTATCTTGCTTATGCTTATTCAAAAGTTTCTAGTCTTCACCATCACTGGAAATATCATTTCCTTCAACCTACTTGACCTCTTCTTGTTTGTCCTTAAGCTCAACTTCTTGGATTATGAGACAAATCCATACTGTACGGATGATACCACTACCAAAACACTTGAATCATCCATGGTTTCACAAAACAATCATGTTCACCAAGTTTCAGCTTCTTACAAGGGTTAGAACTCCATTTTTAGCATTTCCTCCAAAATGAACTAACTTTTGCACAGTCCTAGACAGGCCTGAAAAGGATAAATTACATATATTGAGCATAACAGGCTTTAAAAACATTATTCCAACTTCAAAAGTTCTATTTTTTTATTCTCAAACTTTTATCTTTAGGAACCTAAGGTTAATCATGTATGGATTTTCTCCTATTACAAAATTTTCTCAAAACTGAATTCTCAGAACAACAAGCAAGCTGTTTGCAAATAATTTTATAACTTGAACACATTTTACCTTCAATCCTAAAATTTAATTTTAAAGCTCTATAATAACATCCCTCAACTTTTATATTTTGAAACTAATGCTTGATAATTTGTGGTTTGTTCCCGGCTATAACTATAACCTTTGCACGATCTCTAGTGCATAGAACCTTGTTTTAGCAAGCTTCAACCAAAGAAAACATTATCAAATCTGAGTCTTAAGTATCACAAGGACTAAAACAGTTCCAAGTCACCTTTTCCTTATGTCTATGAACCTTATAAATATTCACAAACTAATCAAACACCCATTAACATCATCCAATGAGGCTATTCTAGCTCAAACACTTAAATTTGCACCAAGAACATGCATTAAAAGATCAATACGTACCATTCACACTCAGGCACTCCAAATGGGCAATTTAGTGGATTTGTCCTTTCTTTTATTGCTTTCAAACATATACTACAAACCCATATTCATTCCAATTCACATCTCTATGTACAAGGACCTAAAAAGGTCTATAATACACCTGAACTTCAAACAATGAACTTGATAGTTCTTGAATCTCACTTGAATCCCTTTAAATGACTCCTAAAGCCTCTACCATATATATTTTGCCTCCTACACCTATTGATTTGAACTACTCATCAATAGAAACAAACTCTCTTTGTCTAGAATGGTCTTAAAACTACCCATGATCTTCTCCTTTGACTTCTCAATTTTTAACAACTTGCCAACTTGCTTCTTTATCTTGACAAATTAGACTTTTCTCGCCCTTCCAACATGGGGATTAGGTAATGAGATGTTTTTACTAAGTTAGAAACACATTTAAAAGTTGTTTTCACTTTCATGAACCCCTTATGTGAGGTTTAGCACTTACTTGCCTCTTTTTAAAATTTGATTTTTCAAATCAATGTTTTTGGAGGGAAATTCTATGATTTGAATTCTCTTGCCCCTAGGGACCTTTTGACACCTAGAACACTTTCAAAACACCTAATATAGACTATTCAAACTATCTAAGACCTCATAGGGTCTTTACAATGCATTACATGCTTCTTAAGACCTCTAGGCCTTTACAAACAACTTGTTGTTTCCCTAAGCCTATTTACATGTTTGAGTGATGCTCCTGCATCAAATTCCTAGGCTTAAAAAGTTTCATGAGCTCCTGCTCATGAGTTTCATTTGTTTTCCCATTTACAAAGGTAAAAATTTTACAAAACAAATGTCTTCTTCATTCAATTTTTCATACAAATGTGCATGTTCTTGACTACCACACTTGTGTCTTTTTTTTCTTGTTGTCTTTTCCTTCCAAAGTATATCTTGATGTCTCTTCATCTTCTTTTCAACCTTCTTCTTTACATATTCATCCTCTTGAATGAGGATATCAACTTCCATTCTCTCTTCTTGAGCTCTTAGAAGAGCTCTCTTCTCCAAGTACTTGACCTCCTTATCAAGCAAACCTGTACAATCACCATTCAAAGTAAAATTAGAAGCAAAAATTTGAGACCCTTGGGTCTCTCCAAATTTTTAAACCCATACTTGCTGCTCAAGTATGACTTCTTGGTCCTTTGTCTTCATTTCTTCTTCACAGTAATGTTCTACCTCCTCAAATATTGTTATAGGACAAGTTTTGTTATTCTCTTCATGGTTAATGGCATATTCTAAGACTACCAACTCTTCCAACAACTACTCTTTGTTTTGATAGACAAAAACTTTGTTTGGTTGCTCAACTAGAAACTCTCCATCAAGGTTTTCTATCTCCTTCAGGATATCTTCTTCAATTGTCAAGGCTAAGCATTTAACCTTCTCTCCATCTTCTTCTTGCAGCAGTTCTACCCCTTGGTATACAAATACCCATTCTTGTTTCTTATCAAGCAACTCTCCTTCATATACAAATTCTTGATCAAACTGCGATATTTCTTTTAAGAGATCTTCCTCATTAGTGATTAGTACATTTTGATCAAAATCAACTATATCAACATTATGCAACTAAAAATTGTCATCTTCAATCTTTTCCAATTCTGAATTTTGATCATTATAGCTTTGTTCTTCATCAACATGCAGCTCTTCATTTCTTTTGTTCTCTTGAGTAAGGACTTCTTCTTCCTGCTTGATCAATTCTTTATGTTGGAGTTCCAACTGATCCTTCTTCATGTCTTCATCACTTGAGGCATTACAACAAGCCTCTTCTTCTTGTCTAAGCACTCTCTCATGAGGTGCTTCACCTCCTTGATCCATGAGCATCTTCATTGGATCATATGTTTCTCCTTCCTCCTCAACTTGCTTTCCTATAAACAAAACATCAAATGAAATGTCAGATACAAAAACATTTGGCCACTTGATATTTTGAGTGATTACTTGTTGTTGGTCTATTTCTTCAATGATGAGATCCATCTCATCTACCAAGTATTGATCCTCTTCATACTAAAATTCTTCTTCAAACTGAAACTTTTCTCCAAGCTCTTCATTCTTGAGCTTATCCTTTTTTATATACTTCTTCATCTCTCTCCTTAAGGCAACTCTTAGCATTCTTCTTCTTCTTCTTCTCTCCATCACTAATCTAACTGGCCATCTTACTCTTTTCTTCTTCATTACCCATCTTTAACATGGGTTTTGCATATTTTCTACCATGATTTCTATCATGGCTATCCTTGCTTTTATCTCATTCACTTCTCTTTGGTACCCTTCCTCTCTTTGTCTCTTTCTTTTTTCTCTTTCTTGTTTCTCTCTCTTTATCTGGTTCATGTTTCTTCTAGGCAGTCCCTCTATCACTCTTCTCAATTATTCAAACTCCATCCTTTACCTCACCTAACTCTATTTCACCTTAGTCTTTTGGCAAACTATCCAAGCTTCTTCTTGGATCTTCTTCTTCTTCTTGAGCAATTCACTATGCTCTTCTTCTAGAGCTTCTCTTGGCTCTTCACTAAGCCTTACTTGGCTTCTTCTCCTCTTAAGCCTCAATGGATTAACTGCCTTGAACCTACAACTTCTTCACTGCAACAACAATTAGTCTTTAAAGAGCTTGAAAACAACTTGTCAATAACTTTCTTATTACCTACTTCACTTGCTTCAATCACTGCAAACTTTTTTTCTTCTATTTGCAACTTCACAAAGTACATTATCTCTACAAAAACTGATTAGAAGAGTACAAAAATTTATTTTTTTCGAGAGCTTACTAGCTCTAATACCAATTTGATGTAGAGACCTCACTCATTCTCTGCTTACCATGATCTTTTATGAGCAGCTCGATCAACACAAGGCAACATGTCTTTTTATGCCATATGAGGCATCAAACACTAAAAACCTATTCTCCATGCTTATATAACTCTGAAAAAACCTTAACAATACCAAACCATACAATTGAGCAAGTTATCATACCCTAAAATCTGACTTCTCTATCAAAATGGATCAAATGGCTTCTAGGCCTTGTAGCCCTCCAAATAGGTAAATCTTCAAATCTGAAAACATACACTGAGTGTTAAAGAAAAACAATCACAATTGTAGACACCCTTTATCATTATTCAACTCTTCACCAAGTCACAGGACCTAACTCAACTTGTAGATGCACTTTCTCTTTGTGTCTATTTCCAATTAGGCCTTCATTAACCCTATGCAAATCAAGGCCTAATGGTTTGACCAATCTATAATAGATCTTGACTAGGTAATAATTGTTTTAGTTACCCTTTATCTTGCTTATGCTTATCCCAAAGTTTTTAGTCTTCACCATCACTGGAAATATCATTTCCTTCAACCTACTTGACCTCTGCTTGTTTGCCCTTAAGCTCAACTTCTTGGTTTATGAGACAAATCCATACTGTACAGATGATACCACTTCCAAAACACCTAAATCATCCATGGTTTCACAAAACAATCATGTTCACCAAGTTTCAGCTTCTTACAAGGGTTAGAACTTCATTTTTAGCATTTCCTCCAAAATGAACTAACTTTTGCACAGTCCTAGACAGGCCTGGAAAGGATAAATTACATATATTGAGCATAACAGGCTTTAAAAACATTATTCCAACTTCAAAAGTTCTATTTTTTTATTCTCAAACTTTTATCTTTAGGCACCTAAGGTTAATCATGTATGGATTTTCTCCTATTACAAAATTTTCTCAAAACTGAATTCTCAGGACAACAAGCAAGCTGTTTGCAAATAATTTTATAACTTGAGCACATTTTACCTTCAATCCTGAAATTTACTTTTACATATCTATAATAACATCCCTCAACTTTTTTATTTTGAAACTAATTCTTGATAATTTGTGGTTTGTTCCCGGCTATAACCTTTGCACAATCTCTAGTGCATAGAACCTTGTTTTAGCAAGCTTCGACCAAAGAAAACATTATCAAATCTGAGTCTTAAGTATCACAAGGACTAAAACAGTTCCAAATCACCTTATCCTTATGTCTATGAACCTTATCAATATTCACAAACTAATCAAACACCCATAAACATCATCCAATGAGGCTATTCTAGCTCAAACACTTAAATTTGCACCAAGAACATGCATTAAAAGATCAATACATACCATTCACACTTAGGCACTCCAGATGGGCAATTCAATGGCTTTGTCCTTTCTTTTATTGATTTCAAACATCTACTACAAACCCATATTCATTCCAATTCACACCTCTATGTACAAGGACCTAAAAAGGTCTATAATACACTCGAACTTCAAACAATGAACTTGATAGTTCTTGAATCTCACTTGAATCCCTTTAAATGACTCCTAAAGCCTCTATCATATAGATTCAGGTCTCCTAGACCTACTGATTCTAACTCCTCATCAATAGAAACAAACTCTCTTTGTTTAGAATGGTCTTAAAACTGCCCATGATCTTCTCCTTTGACTTCTCAATTTTTAACAACTTGCCAACTTGCTTCTTTATCTTGACAAATTAGACTTTTCTCCCCCTTCCAACGTGGGGATTAGGTAATGAGATGTTGTTACTAAGGTAGAAACACATTTACAAGTTGTTTTCACTTTCATGAACCCCGTATGTGAGGTTTAGCACTTATTCCCTCTTTTTAGAATTTGATTTTTCAAATCAATGTTTTTGGAGGGAAATTCTATGATTTGAATTCTCTTGCCCCTAGGGACCTTTTGACACCTAGAACACTTTCAAAACACCTAATAGAGACTATTCAAACTATCTAAGACCTCATAGGGTCTTTACAATGCATTACATGCTTCTTAAGACCTCTAGGCCTTTACAAACAACTTGTTGTTTCCCTAAGCCTATTTACATTTTTGAGTGATGCTCCTACATCAGTAACTCAAAGACCCAAGATGAAAACTAATACACCAAAGCCTAGATCTTTGTGATACGCCCACACTATAAAAGCTAGTTTTAACTTTAACAAGTTGACCCTAGAACTTTAGAGGAAATATCTCTAGATTATAAAGAAGACAAAATGGACTAAGCAATTGAAGATGTAAAAACATACATGAATCACTAAGTATAAATCTAGGACCAAATAGGTAGCACAACATCACCACATGATTCTAGTAGGATAAAATATGTTCTAGGACTCAAAGTGTGCATAATATGGAAGATGACTTGAGTCCACCAAGATGATAATGTGAACTTTAGTCTTAATAAATGACCTTCAATCTAAATATAAAATTAAACCCAAGTTAGAACAAGTTTAGTGCACAAATGGTGAACCCACTTTGACACACCAACCCTTAGAACTCAGAAATGTTTAATTTCGAATGTGGATTATAAATGAAGGATTTAAAAAAAATTGGATGAAAGATATAGACTCAATTAGGTATCATGACTGCACCAAAGTAGATGATATGGCACAAAGCTTTTGATAATAATTTGAACAAGGAAAAGGTGAATTTTCCAATTGGACAATGTAACACCTCCCTTGCTCAATAAAATTGAGGACAATGTGTTTTGGTTAAGTTCATTGGGTTAAAAATTAGTTTTAGAAACAAATTAAGACCAAGTAAGCTAATGACAAAAAGCAAATGTCTTAAGTCTAAACTGATAAGGTATGGCAAAGTGGGTTCTACTAAACTAACAAGGTTTTGATCATTCTATGGGAATCAATTGCAGAATGACTTTCACATAAAATGATGTAAAAGACAAGCACAAAAACTAGGTGACCATGACATTAGCTAGTTTTAAAAAGGTCTAGTCCTTTTTACAACCATTGCATCCTGTTATTTGCTCAGTGTAGTGTGATGTCCACATGTAGATATGTTCCATGTGCAAATCTAACTAGGAGCTAAATGAAGGAAATGCTGGGAGATGAAACCCTAGGTCAAAGCTTCCCTAAAGAACTGATTGGAGGTAATGACATCCCCCTCACAAGCCAAGTTTGTATAAAAATAAAGAAAGCATGAAATAGAAAGAATTTAGTGTCATTTTCAAGGTCACCCAAACTTTGATGAGTTTTTGGAGAGTGCTTTAGATGACATTCTTTCTAAGCCTTGGACTAGGTTATTTTCAATAGGAATGACACTTTTGATTCTAAGGGTTCCCTAAACATGACAAATGGAAGACCATACATGCAACATACCTCTTTTTTCTAAAAAAAATATAATTAAACAATTATTGTAAACAAAAATTGACAAATTTGTTCAATTTTAAGCCCAAATGAAAGATTTGGTGGTGTTCATTTGACCCCTTGGTCTTAAGATTGTGAACTTTCAAAACATTCATCTAAGCATCTAAATTTTTCATTAAACACCAAAAAAAAGTTCCTAATTGATTTTTAAACATGCAAAATATGATTTGAAATATGTTTTTAGCAAATGTCAAGCTTGGTCATGGAGCAAAAATGTCAGCATGTCCTTTAGTTTTGAAGCTCTTTTTGGATTAAAATAATAAAATTTAGAAAAAAGAGCTCTTGGGTTTGTGTTTTAAGAAAAAACATAGTGATCGACGTCAGTTTATATAACCGATGATGGTTACATTTTATAACTGATGTCAGTTATCTAATCGACATTAGTTATAGCAATGTGATTGATGAAAGGTATACAACTGATGTTATTTTTGATAATTGACATTAGTTAAGCTATATAATCGATGTTAGTCTTACTAGCTGACATCGGTTACTGTGTAAAACTATGGTAAACAAATATGGTAAAGTAAAGTTAGAAAATCAATTTAAAAGAGTTTTAAGGGTCCAAATGAATATTTTAAAGATGCAAAATGATCTTTAGGTGTGAGATGCATCTAGTCCCACTAGGCATGCCAAGATGTAGAGAGGATTACAAAGTAAGTTAGTCAAGCATTAGTCCATAAATAATGAAAAGTGTATAGAGAAATAACTAAGCATATCTATTCCTATGAAAATTAAAAAGGATAACAAGAAACAAATGAAATAAAGAAAAACTCATATTACCATCCCAAATGGATTCACCATACCCATGTGGCTCAAAAACATGTTCTCCCTTGATCAATCATCCTTGTCTTTTTCAACAAAGGTGGAAAACTCCTCTAATGTCTCAAGAACACTCCATAAAACCTAGGCTCATGATTCCAAATCATTAAACTAGCCTATCAATGAAGCTTGAAAATAAAATCAATGATAAAATACAAAGGATTGTGGAAACAATTTAACATTATAACTTTGCAATATTCAAGCTTAAAATTCATTTCCATGGCCTCTCTATTTATATATTTTTGTGATTTTTCATGATCACCATGACCATCCATTTCCATATTGAGATGTGTAACCATGGATAATCCTAACATTTGGAATTAAATCCATAATTATCTTCATCATGACCTTGGAAGAAGGGACATTGAAGAGGCATGGGAGGCATTGACTAGGCATGGGTGACCCATAATCCTGATATTTGTGGCATCTATGGCATAGGGATATCTTCCCAATAAATGATGTCACCTAATGATGTAATTAATAAGAATCAATTTTCAAAAAGAAATATTCAACAACTCTCATGGAAAATCCACTTAAGTTCTTGATTTGGATTAATTATACTTAAACAAGGTTAATAAACATTTTGTAATCATTTGAATACTAGTGAAAAATTAATCAAAATGGTCAAAAAGTCATATTACTAGGTCATAATTTGATTGGAGAGGAACTGGAAGGTGATGTTAGATGCATTGTATATATATTCCCATTTAGGATGTTGTCAACACCCAATAACAAAGGTACGTGATGTGTACTAATAAATTAGAAGATAAGAGTGATCAAGAGGACTAAATGGTGAAATTATCATTTTGACTTAAAATGATATGATCAAAGTTAATTGGCCTATAAAATTCATTTCCCTATTTAGATATACTTTGACTTAAACTAGCACTTTTAAGTGACAAGTTTGAACAATTTAGGGCATTTTATGTATTTTGACCTAAAATGTGCATTTGAGTGCAATTCGAGTAAGATTGACAATTTCAACACAAATGGTGTTATAAATTGGATGTCTACATACCCAAAGTATCCATTTTATGACCCTCTACCTCTAACCCATTTGAATCCATCCAATGTATCATGTTGAAACAACTCCACCAAACATTGATGAAAATGAGCCTTTATGAACTAGTCAACACCTCACCCCACTATCATCAAACACTGATCGAGGCTATGCAATCCATAGAGGTTCAACCAGATGATACTCAACCTCTTGCACCCTTGGTTGGAGCCTTCCAACTTTCTACCCTCATCACCTTTCATAATTTTGAAATGCGTCCCACTCATCTTGAGGATTTTCATCCTCCCCTCTTCATCATAACATACATCAATCAAACCCACATCAAGAGGGTGGTGATTGATGGAGGAGATAACATAAATATTATCTCCTCCCATGAATATGACCAACTTCAACTACCCAAAAATATTATGTCAAAAAGTACATTAGTCCTTCACTCCTTTAATGATGCCATGGCCACTACATTAGGAACCATTGTACTCCATATCTGCTTGGGGCCTCACACCATTCCCAAAATATTTTATGTTTTAAAGGGAAATTTACAATACAATGTGTTACTCAGATACCCTTGGATCCATGATATGAGTTGCATCCCTTCCACTTCATACCAATGTGTCAAATTTGAGCATGAAGGATAAGTTGTTATCATCAAAGCTGAACCTAGTCCCTTTGCCTCTTGAAATATGACATACTGGCCTAATGACATTATTATTCCCACTTCATCTATCTCTCAACCAAATTCTAACAAAACCACCTCACAAACCAAAACCATCAACACTTTTACTTAGAATGATGATGAAACATCAACTAGCTCAACCATCCCTTCATCCCAAATTCTAGTTGAGGATCCCTTACAATCCACATTTCAACATCCCTCTCTTGGGGAATATCAAATTTTATCCTTAGATGCTTTTCCTACTCTAAAAGAATATGGGAACCTCAAATATGACCCTTCCTATGATCCCAACAATGAAATCATCATCCCTTTTGGGATCCCTAATAGTCAGGCAAATTTTGTCTACGGGTGACTTGATTAACCACTTCTTGTTCCTACCACTACCCCATTCATTTGACTATTCACCACTAATTTTTCTTACTTGGAAAAACTAGATTTTACCAAAGCTACTTTTACTAGTGCACTTGGAAGGGGTTTGGTCTTGTCCTTTATGAACAGGGACCTCATGAGTTACCCATTGTCAAAACTCAAAAACCTTGTGAGTTCTTTGGCCTTGGGTTTGTACCACCAAAAGAACCCATATCACCAAAACCCATTGCCATTATCAATGAATAAATTCCATTCTCACCTACCCCATCTCCCTCTAACATTGAGGACTTTGGTATGATCCCATCTAACTTTTTTTATCAATACCATTAGTTTGGCCCCCTATCCTATCAAAAGGATGACCAAACTAAAACCCTTCCTCTCATCCATCCTAAAATGATTAAACATGATTCTCCTACCATCAACACCATCCAATGTTAGGATGATGATTCCATTCTCACCTACCTCAATGTGGGGGATTCTATAATTCATAAATCCATTCCTCTTGAGAACCAAACCATGTTGAATGAATCAACCATTAATGTTAAGTTAGGAACTTAGGATAACCCCCATATCATCAAAATCAGCCAATATTTAAATTCCATAGAGTAATAAGATTACCCTTCTTTCCTTTGAGACCATAACACAACATTTGCCTGCACTTACTAGGATATGCCCAATATCAATATTTTTATTTCCCTTTACAACATTATTACTCATCCTAAGGCTAAGCTAGTTCAACAAAAGTTTTATAGAATGTATCCTCACATATCCCTCCTTGTCAAAGAAGAGCTTTAGCGTCTCTTCTCTATTGACTTCATCTAATCCATCAAACATTGTTCTTATTACCACGCCCACAAGGGGCCTTTGCCTCTACATTAACTTTCATGGCCTCAACCTTTCTTGACCAAAGGATTACTTTCCTCTACCAAACATCAACCAAAATTTTGATCTTACAGTCGGCCATGAAATCTTATCTCTCATGGATGATTTCTCAAGATATAATCAGATCTTGATTGTCCCCAAAGATCAACATAAAACTTCCTTTATTACCCCATGGGGAACTTTCTACTATAGGGTCATGCCCTTTAGACTAAATAATGCTAGAACAACCTATCAGTTAGACATGACCTATATCTTTCATGATCTTATCCATAAAATCATAAAAGACTATGCGGATGATCTCCTTGTGAAATCCAAACACTGCAAAGATCACCTAACTATTCTCACCATCATCTTTGACTGACTAATCCATTATCATGTCATGATCAATCCCAAGAAGTGCATTTTTGGAGTCTTATCAGGAAAGCTTCTTGGTTTCATCATCTCTCTCCATGAAATAAAAATAGACCCCACCAAAGTTAGAACAATCTTGGAGATGCCTCTTCCTATAAACCTTATGCAACTCTGTAGCTTACAGGGCAACCTTCAATTCATTTGTCACTTCATCTCTTAACTATCAAATAAATGTCAATCCTTCCACCACCTCTTAAATAAAGACACGTTTTATATGTGGACCAAGGAATGTCAATAAGCCTTTGATTTAATTAGGGAATATCTTCTCTCTCAACCTATCCTCATCCTTCCTAAGGAAGATCAGCCATTCTACCTCTATATATCCACCATAGACCATTCCCTAGGGCAATTCTCACTCATTGTGATGAACATAATAAGTAATAAGTTGTTTATTGCATTATCCATACCCTCATCAAATATGAAACTTGGTATACCCATCCTAAAAAAACTCTACCTTGCCTTAGTATTTGTGGCCTCCAAACTCCACCACTATTTTTTGAATCGTAAAACATATGTCATCACCAACACTAACCCCATCAAGTATATGCACTCTAAGTAATACCAAAACCAACATATGGCTAAGTGGCTCATGCTCCTAGATGAGTTCAATCTTGAGTTCCTTCCCCAAAATTCCATTAAAGGACAAGTAATCATCAACTAATTTGTAAAATCTCCTCTACCAAACAATCAACCTCATCTTCTTACCTTCCCAAATGAGTCCATTAGACCTCTTTCTCAAGAATAAACCACCTACCAAATGACCATGTTTTTTGATGGCTCCAAATGCCAAAATGGTGGGGGTGATAAATTTATTCTCATCCCCCTTAATTGTCAACCTCTTCCCTTTTACTTTAAACTTGACTTCAAATTCACCAACAACATAATCAAATACGAATCCCTAGTCATAGGTCTCCATACTACTCTAGCCTTGGGAGTCAAAATAATCAGTATCTTTTGTGACTCCTAACTAGTCATCAATCAAGTCAATAGATCTTATCAATGTAAAAATGATGTCCTAATAAAGTACAAACAAATCATGGATGTAATCTTAACATCATTTGATTGTTATGTTATCCATTCACTTCTTCAATCTACCAATAAATTTTCATATATGATGACCCTCCTTATGTCCCAAATTCCATCTCAACCTACCGAATCTAAACTATTTGTCACCATCCATCATTTTATCACACCCTCATATTTCAATTTTGATCTTCCTACCATTTTTAGTATGGAAATATCTCTTTCTAACATTTGGTATGACAAAACTTTTAACTATCTTAACCTTGAGATTATTCCTTTCAAACTTTTGAAGAATGCCTAAAGATATTTTTTTAGAGGACATCTCATTACACCATACTAAGAGGAATACTTTACAAATGTGTCATTGATGGAAACCTTCTACATTGTTTGCATATCCTTGAAGCCTCCCATGCCATCAAAGAAACACATGATGGAGTTTATTGGGGACATTTCAGTGGCTTAGTTGTCGCGAAGTGTATTCTTTGCCTTGGCTACTATTGGCCCTCCCTTAATCAATATTATTGTGATTATATAAATAATTGTGTCAAATGTCAATATCATGTTAACTTACATCATGCACCTCCCTATGGTCTTCAAGTATCTATAAATTATTGTCCCTTTTTGTAATGGGGTCTTAACCTTATTAGGGAAATTAATCCCCATTCTTCATAATGACATCAATATATGATTACCACCACTAAATATTTCACCAAGTCAGTGAAGGCCATCCCCCTTATATCCACCAAAGCTGATAAAATTATCAACTTCATCAATCAACATATCATCTTCCACTTTCGTGTTCCCCATAAGATCATCACTAATAATGGAAAATATTTTATAAAACTAAAAATTCCAAAGTCTCTATGATGTTTTTGGCATCAAGTTAATATTTTCCTCACCTTATCATCCATAATATAATGGATAGGTATAAGCCTTTAACACCACTTTCATAAAAATGCTCACTAAAGTAGTAAGTGCTTCAGGTTGGGATTAGCACTTGCACATCCCCTTCACTTCATGGGCTTATTGCATTAGCATTCAAACCTCTATGGGTACTACCCCTTTCTCTCTCATCTTTGGAGTAGAGGCAATCTTGGCTCTCAAAGTTTAAATTCCATCCCTTCACATATCTTTACATGAAATAATTTTTGAGAGTGACTATCATCATGAATGACTCACATGTCTTAAACTCCTTGATGAACATCACCTCATAGCCCTTAATCATCTTCATGTCTATCAGGAAGGAATTAAGTGCACATACAATAAACACCTGAAAGAGAAAGAGTTTAACACTGAAGACTTCATCCTTAAGGAAAACCAACATGTAACTAACATGGAGAAGAGAAAAAAGGGCAAGTTTGCTTTCAATTATCTTAGACCCTACATCATAGCCCATAGGTATGGATCATGAGCTTATCATTTTTCTTCTCTCAAAGGAAAACTAGAACATGAACCTTTCAATGCTTTGTGTTTGCATCCTTTCTATTGTTGAAACAAGGATCAAACTCACATTTGTGTCTAACTTAAGCTCATCCCTTGGTTTACAAGATTTTATCTTCCTTTCCCCTACCTATCGCTAATCCCCTTGGGAATAATTGAATAAAACATAGAACCATGTGATTATCCATCACAATTATAGCCTAATCCTAAGCATGGGTACCATATCTCTACCCATGGCATGGTTCTCTTGGATACTTTTCATCTTTAATTAAATGAAATCCCATGATCAATTGTCTCTCAAAACCACTTTCCCCATCCATCATTGAAATTTTGTTCTAAAGTTTTACCTCCAAAAAGGTAAACATTTAAGCCTAAATAGACTTGTTCATGTCTAATCTTGCATTCAAAATCCCTCAGGACTATATCTCACATTGCAGACTAATCCATTAAATGATAGCTACCCAATAATTAAAATGTTTCTTAAAAATAGACTTCTCCCTTGAAGGACATCTATAAAAATTCAATATTATAGACCACTCCCTTGAAGGATGGCTCAAAAATAATCATTTGAAGCTTCCCACATCGATTAGCTTCACTAACTTATCAAAATAGCAAAAGCAATAAACAACCCTATGTCACAATCAAAGTAAGTAAGCCACAATCAGCTCTTATAAGTTCCATTTTTAGAATTCACACATGAATCAGTCTATGAATTATTCAAGTATGCTATAGTCGACCCATATATATGGCATTTGTAGAATTCTTGCATTGATCAGTCTACATATCATGTTAAGGCATGGACTTTTCTATTACGGTTCTTTGGTCCAATATAGAAGGGGAAAGCTAACCCACATTAGGTTACCATTTTACCTATTTTCCATTTAACCATCTACTTATCACCTACTTTCCCTCCATACCTTTTCTCAAATCAAGGGACTATGAGCTTACTTGACATAAAGTGATCAAGACACCCTCTTTCTCAATCAAAGCATGCTCTTGTAAATCATTCAATAGGCTTATGTTCACTAAGTCAATCCAAATATGTTTTCTTGTTTTTAGGTCCTTGCTAACCCAAAACATCATGCCTTTTTTTACCTTCTATTATTTTATATGGACGTATGTCTCATCATTCTTACCTCTTTTTCACATATAGTTTATACCTACCTTATGTTATTTCATTATATCCATGTCATAAGCATTCAAAAACATCATTATTATCAGAACACTATGATTCATATCCCATCTATGAACCTAAACATCATGCATATCATAAACCTCATCATCCAAATCAATAAACAAAACCATTCTATCTATCTTCATAAACAAACACATCATCCATCATATGCACACAAAATATTACTTAAAGCTATCAATAAACACATTTTGATTCCATATTATATACCTATCAAAAAATATAGTGCATATTATCTATTCTCATGTATACACCTCTCATCTCATACACACTAGAACATGGGCATCCTGCCATTCATAAACCATAAAAAAAATCATACATCAAAATCACAAATCATAAGCTAAGATCATATCCATCATCCTATCCATAACTTACATCATGCCAACCCAACCACATACACCATGTCAAATACATCATAAAAAATCATCCCTATGCCACATCATAACTATGATCTAATAATAATGACATATTTGTAAACATTGTCATCATTCTATCCACATTTATATCAACCCTTCTACATCAAATAATCTATCACAAACATGAATACAATATTCTTAAAATATAGATCTCATATCTAAAATAACATCATGAATAAAACTATTCAATATACATCTTCAAATCCTATCTATCCCATTAACAAAGCAGATACATCCATAAACACAATCATAAATAACATAATAGAATCGATCATCTACATACCTAAACTCATGCATCATTAAACTTATGTCGTCATTCATAAACATCATCATTTCAACATCATGAACATACATCTCATTGTCATAATATATCATATCCATCATGGGAACAACACCTGAACAACAAAAATCAATCTACATATCTTCTCATGAGCAACAGTGTTCATAATCATGCCACATACTACACAAAATTTAACATCAGAGAATAATCATCATGTCATATGTCAACATAATCATCTATATAATAAAATGTCAATGTTATACTCATCATAATAAAAAAATGCATATCATAATGTCTCTCTCACTCATATACATCTCACATCATCAACACGCAAGCTAGAATCAAAAACAAAAATGTACATCCATGTCTATCAAGATAAAATAAATCAAGAACCCAGGGCATCAAGACCACTACCACCTACACTACTACTATTGGACCCATTTGTACTAAACCTTATACCCCCACTCCTACACCATGATTTGGTGGAGGTCTTCTTGGAATGCCGATATGTGCTCTGACTATACTTACCCACTATTTTAGAGTCATGAGAGATGGAACACCTACCAAGCTAACCCTATACTCTCCCCATCTTGGCTTTACTGAGCATTGAGTCAAAACTATGGCCTCATAATGTCTCAACTCCTAAATTATAGCTAAATATTAGGCCTATAATACAAAATTAGATGGTGTTACCACTACTCCTATCCTCTATCTCAATGATGTCTCTCTTGAGTAACTAAATCTAAGGAGGTCCTGACTGTATCACACTCACCAGTCAAATTAGAAACCTTCCCCTATAAGGTGAGACTTTATTCCTATAATGTGGCCACCTATCCCTATAACCTTATGATCTAGGCCTATGCTATTGCAAGTGCCACTACCACTTGACCATCTTTTTCTAGTGCCCCTATAGTATCCACATCCATAGGCTACTACCCCTTGTCACCCTATCCAAAATTGATTGTTATGTACCTGAAATAGAACCACATTGTATAACCATCTATAATCCATATATTATCTATGGCTACTCTCATTGACAACTCCTCATAGTCTAATATGACATCCTATGGCTGTGGATCTAGAAGTAAAAACTTGGCCTCCTCCCTCTTGTATCGAGGAAATTAGATTTGATCCACTGTACCAATCCAAACTATTACCAAACTCAATCAAAGTGGATCAGATTAGTCTCCCCATCTTTCCTCCCATAAATCTAGTGCCAACCCTACAAGGATAATGTTTGGTACTTGTGCCCAAGCCAACTAGGCTAATCCACATATGGCCTTCATACAACATCACCCACCACCAAACCCTCCAAAGCATCCCTGAACCAATAAATGTCTTTAAATCCTCTACCTACCCTTGTTAAAGAATAAATATACCTCCATCATATGAAGTTAACTAGGAAATCTACCTAAGTGAATCCCTACCATAGTACCCCCAATGATCTCAAAAACCAAATATGCTCATACGCCTAGTAGTACAACACAAAAATCAATGTTAATCCTATACCATCTATATGCCTAAAATGCCCATAACTCCCTATAAATTTGTACTAGTAACACTGGGGCCCATCCAAATATATTCCTCCTAAGAAACATCTCCACTACTACCCATAATTGTAGGTAATAAAACTAGCCATGTCTTGAATCTAACAATGTTAAACAAGTTACTACCATCATCATCATCAACAAGAATCTATCCTCTAGATCCCTTTGGTATAAATGGCCTGATCTGAAACCCACCTACATGCCACCTGACATGAACTTGATCTACTTTGTATATAAGGTCCATATAATAATGTTTATCCTTGCTCTATACATGATATATTGGTTCCCCCTAAATGGGTAGTTGTGTGATCCTAGTCACATCCTCCAATAAGATGGTCATCTCTCTAGTCAGCAACATGAAAGTGTTCATCACTGGGTCCCATCTCTCAATGAGCATGATGATCATAACAACATCCCATGGTAGGTGATGATAATGTATCATGGCCCCCAAGATAACCATTTCCATATGTCTCCACTCCTATACTATCATCCCATATTTAACCTTGGCAAAGATCCTAAGGACTTGGTCCCTCATCTGGATTTGATCATGGGCCTACATAATAATCACATTAGCATGAACATTTTGTTTTCTAATTCAAACTCATTCTTAACATAAACCTACCATGTTCAACCTATCTTACCTTTAACACTCTACCAACCTCTACCATTATCTACACAAATTGTCAACACCTAAATACTTCTATCTCTAATATTGGCCCTATTTTGCATGACTCTCATTCAAACTACCAAACATCAACCCTAATACATCACTTTCAATAACCTAAATACTCAACTCTACCCACATTCCCTTTATCCTATCTTCACCTTCAACACCCACTTAATGACCCCCTTTAACATGTTTCACCCTCTTTTAAAACCTTTACTGACCTTGTAAATTACTTAACCCTTTTTAATACTCTATACACTTTAACCTTTCAACACACTCTAAATAAATGATAACTTTACACCACTAACTTATCCCACTTTACAACACCTTTAACCAACTATCTCACTTTCCCAACTTTAATAAACCATATAACCCACTTCAACACTTTAACATTTCAACATTTACAACCTTCCAACACTAAAATACTTTTACAACACTTTACACAACCTTAAAACTTTCCCCCCAAACACTCCCTTTTCCTATTTATTTTTACCTTCCTAATCCACACCCATCAACTGTTGGTAGTTCATTTAACTGTCGATGGTCCCCTAGGATCTCACTACCCTGGTGTTCAACCATCGATGGTTGGGTTGAGCTATCGATGGTCACTATGTGTGACTACCAAAAGTGAAACCCTAATGCATCTTCCCACCTAAACACCATAATAGTCACTTAAAAACACTAATTACACTTCTTAACCCTATTCCATGGTCCATTATAAACACGATAAATTTTTCACCTTCACATTTACCCCACTAATTTGCCTAAATTCACCTATATCCAAAATTAGGGCATCATGGCCTAGGGACATTTTCACACACCCTATTTACCCCACCTCAACCTACTCACTCTAACTTCATAACTTACACAATTCAGCTACACTATCAAATTCAAAATAACCCCTACCTCATTCCATGATCATTGGCATGGTTGGAGTTCTTGTACTTCCACCCAACCATGTCCTCATCTGCCCTCCATCAAGTTAACATGTAATCACCCACTCCTAATTATCTACCTTAGCAAGATCCATACCCAATGACAGAATGAAAAAATGCTCCATTTCAAAGCACTAAAAAATAAAAGTTAAATGGTACAAATGAATTACCATTTTCCTTTTTATGACTCAACTTTTTAGGGTTTTACCTAACCACTGATGGTCAAGGTGACCATCGATAGTCAATCTTGAGGAAAACCCTAATCATCGATAGTTAGGTCCCCTAGTCTTTTACCCACATTTTCAATAAGAAATCCTACTTAAAACTTGACCTTTTAAAAGAGCTACATTTGGCTTGAAGTTCTTTCTAGATTTCATGTCCAAGAAACTATGTAGGCAACGTCTACCTACTTAGTGCATCTAGAGTCAGATCAACCATCCTTTCCAACCTCTACCCAACCAACCAACTATTAAATCATATTCACTTTGACATTGGTCATTTTTGACTCAAACAATTCACATGTTTTATGATGACTTTTCATGGCCACTTTGCTAGCAGCAACCAACCTTGCCATCTTAAAATTTTGAACTTTTGTACCACCTCATGCATGACCTAACCAATTGTGTTGTTTTTCAAGAGAAATTACTACACTAAATACTTGTGACAAATATTAACCTTGTCTATATGGCTTGATAGGCTTGACCTAATCAACTATGACCAATTTTGCAGACCAGTCTACCCTGTCACATGTCCCTCTAAAATCAACCTTATTTTTACCAACATTGGTAACTTTATTCTTTGTGTGATCTTGACTATCACCCTTAGTCATATTTCATGCACATATTTGCATATAAAATGCCCAACCTTTTTTTATGTCACCCACCTCATGACTACTAATGAACCATTTATCAAACCCTGACTTGATTTATGTTTTGCCTCATCAACTCTTGGTTTGAAGGGGAACACCTCTTCCCATACTCAAGGAAATAAGACCTTGAACAACCATCTATTTTTATTTTATAGCTTGTTATATCAAAGAAGCACAATAAAAAGGGGTAAAATCTAGGCATTCAAAAACTACACACAACTTTTGATGTCAAACTGCTTTTTGACCCTCGCTTGACCTTGCATCTAGTGGACCACCTAGTCAATTAGAATCATTTACTAACCCCTAACTTAAAATGTTTAACTAAAACATTTAATTAGAATTTATTTAACCTATTTTATTCTAGCCCCTCAACCACTGATGGTTATCTTAATTGTGAATGGTTTGCCTAACCATCAATGGTCAGGTCCACAAACCTATTTTAAAGTATGAAAGCATTAACAACCTTGTGTGAGATAAGCATCTCCCTTAATGGTAACTTGATTTTAAAACTTTTTTTAAAACATCATGAATTGGTAACTTTATCCCATTATCAAATTAATAACTTTATCCATCCCAATTAGTAACTTCATCTTACAAAAGGAGAAGAGGAGGAAGTGAAAGGGATTCATAATCCATAATCCAAAATCTTACATCTAGGCTCCCTTGCATACAAATATTCAACACCCTTTTAATAAGCAAAAAACATCACCAGAGTCCCAAAGCTCTGTTAGAATCACTTTCAAAACATAATGCACTATCACTCTAGCCAAAATATGTTAGCCTTCCATCATCAATTTACAGGTATCTCATGCTTGTTTTCTTTGATTTGTTTCATTTCTAACCTCCTTGCCTTATCAGACTCATTAGTATCTTATTTTCCATCCCCCAGATCTGTAATAGACCTCTATTCACCTAATTACCCAATCTACACTCCTTTTTTTATTATTTCTATAATCACATAGGTAATCATCGATGGTTAGTTCAAACATCGATGATAACCTCAACCATCAATGATTACGCAATCACCAATGGTTAGCCCAACCACCTATGGTTTACCCAAATATTGACGGTCACTATGGAAAAAAATAATAGAAGCTATTTTTAGCTCCTTGGCCCCATCCAAACCTAATTGTCTTAGTTTCTACCTAAATATAGTACATTTTCTAATTTTTTAGACTAGACCCCAACCAGTTTAGCATAAGTATTGGCCTACTTTTGCTATTTTAGTTATTTTATTTGAAAAAGCATTTAATTTTTATTCCTTATATGTATTTACTTTCATATCATTGAATGTAATCATCCTCTATTTTCATTTATATCAACTTAATTTTTATAATAGTAGATTGATAACCTCTTAACAAGCAATATGCTTCTTAGATCTAGCTCATGTTAGGCAGTCCACTCAACCATCCATATAACAACCCCCTTTTCTAGTGTCCTTATTATCTATTGGTTATTACTTTTTAGCTAGAGAGGAGTTCCCATCATCATCTAGATTCATGTGCACACTTTATTAGGTGTTCTTCTACACAACTTATTGCTAGTTTCATTACTTACTTTCAAAATTAAGAAATGAGTTAAATTAACTAAAACAAAACTTGAAACACTTTTGAAATTATGTATACTCTACTTACATGATCAAAAAATGGAAGAAATCCTCTCAAAATCTTATTCTTACTTACTTCACCAAACTTTAATAAGCACACCTTTTCAGAGAGTCTAGACTAGGCTTCTCAAGACACCTTGTATTCAAGAACTAGTACTCAAAACATGCTTACCCTCACTGATATTAAACAAGAAAACTCTTCAAAAAACACTTCACACCAATGCAATAATATATTTGTTATCAACATTCTCTCATTTCCTCAAGTAAATCTAGAGCCTCATAACCATGCTCCAATGCTCACTTGACTGTCATACCTCTTTGTGACAACAATGACAACTTGAAGCTAACTTGAGTCTTGACATCAAATTTGACATCAACCAACAAAAGAGACATTATGTTGACTTCAAATTCTCTCTTTCCTTCAAATTCTCTCTTGCCTTGAAATTATCTCTTATCACATGGCTTCTTTGTCACATCAATGACATCAACCTTGACATAAATGACAACACTTATCAACACAAGTCCCCTCTCCAACTTGTAATGTCCCCTTGAACTATATCAAAATCATGTTTTTCACCATGCCCTATAACTATGAATTAAATTGTTTAAATACCTTCCAGAATACATGGATTAGAAGTTTTAGATTCCATGTTATCCTTTTGAGGAGTTTTTGGAGTTTCTTGCCCTTTCTCACATTTGTGAGTATTTAGACGAACCATGCAAAATCCTTAGGACAAGTAGGTCAATACTTATGATAAAATGGTTGGGGTCTAGTCTAAAAAATTAGAAAATGTACTATAATTAGGTAGAAACTAAGATAATTAGGTTTGGATGGGTCCAAGGAGCTAAAAATAGCTTGCTATTATTTATTTCCATAGTGACTGTCAATATTTGGGTAAACCATAGGTGGTTGGGCTAACCATTAGCAATTGGGTAATCATCAATGGTTGAGGTAATAATCTATGGTTAACTCAAACATCGATGATAACCTCAACCATCAATGATTACCCAATTGCTAATGGTTAGCCCAACCACCTATGGTTTACCCAAATATTGATGGTCACTATGGAAAAAAATAATAGCAAGCTATTTTTATCTCCTTGGCCCCATCCAAACTTAATTGTCTTAGTTTCTACCTAATTATAGTACATTTTATAATTTTTTAGACTAGACCCCAACCATTTTAGCATAAGTATTGACCTAATTTTACTATTTTAGTTATTTTCTTTGAACAAGCATTCACTTTTTCTTCCTTATATGTATTTACTTTCATATCATTGAATGCAATCATCATTTATTTTCATTTATATCAACTTAATTTTTACAATAGTAGATTGACAACCTCTTAACAAGCAATATGCTTCTTGGATCTAGCTCATGCTAGGCAGTCCACTCAACCATCCATGTAAAAAACCCCTTTTCTAGTGTCTTTATTATCTATTAGTTATTACTTTTTAGCCAAAGAGGAGTTCCCATCATCATTTGGATTCATGTGCACACTTTATTAGGTGTTCTTCTACACACCTTATTACTAGTTACATTACTTGCTTTCAAAATTAAGAAATGAGTTAAATTAACTAAAAAAGAACTTGAAACACTTTTGAAAGTATGTATACTCTACTTACATGATCACAAAATGGAAAGAATCCTCTCAAAATCTTATGCTTACTTACTTCACCAAACTTTAATAAGCACACCTTTTCACAAAGTCTAGACTAGGCTTCTCAAGACACCTTGTATTCAAGAACTAGTACTCAAAACATGCTTACCCTCAATGATATTAAACAAGAACACTCTTTAGAAAACACTCTCACACCAATGCAATAATATCTTTTTTATCAACATTCTCTCATGTCCTCATGTAGATCTAGAGCCTCATAACCATGCTCCAATACTCACTTGAATATCATACCTCTTTGTGACAACACTAACAACTTGAAGCTAACTTGAGCCTTGACATTAACTTTGACATCAACCAACAAAAGAGACATTAGGCTGACTTAAAATTCTCTCTTTCCTTAAAATTCTCTCTTGACTTGAAATTATCTCTTATCACATGGCTTCTTTGTCACATCAATGACATCAACCTTGACATCAATGACAACACTTATCAACATAAGTCCCCTCTCAAACTTGGAATGTCCCCTTGAATTGTATCAAAATCATGTTTTTTCACCATGCCCTATAACTATGAATTAAATTATTTAAATACCTTCCAAAATAATGGATTAGAAGTTTTAGATTCCATGTTATCCTTTTGAGGAGTTTTTGGAGTTTTTTTCCCTTTTTCACATCTATGAGTATTTAGATGAACCATGCAAAATCCTTAAGAGGGTTTCAGCCCTAAAACAATGTACTGATGGAATACACCATTGTGATCATCTTACCAAGATGAATCCAACTACTACTATTATGCATAAGGGTGAAAATTTTCATCCCAAAAAAGTGTACCCATATAATTAATTATTGTGATCATCTTGTAGAGATGAATCTAATGATTACTAATTTGGACAAGGTAAAAAAAATCTCACAAAAAAAATATGATGACAAAAAAACCAATTATTCCCAGATCACAAGTTATGTTTTTTTGGCCTTCTAGTCCTCAGGATGTTATATCCAAAAGAAATTGCACTATAAAAACTTGCCCAAATTGAAGCTCTAATACCAATTATAAGGAAATTACTTAGATGATTTATAATAATAGAATTATATATGGCAAAGTTAAGAACAAAATAAGTAGATCCACAATAACAATTGGTGAAAGAGTGAAATACTTGAATATTATAACTAAGATAATTCATGGGGGTAACCTCCATAATAATGCAATAAGAATAGAATTCATAATATGATGATAAAAGATTAACCACTACCTCCTATATATACACTACTTAGCCATGTTTATTCCATAGGCCAACCATATTAATAACATATATAAATGCAAAAATCTAATATGAAGGTGCTTAAGACAAAATTTTTCCACACATATTCCTAGACACATTATAGGTTAAGCGCATAGTAGACTACAACAATCTTGAGTATGGAGAATTATAGAACTTAAAATTTTTATGAATTTTATAAGTTTCTTTCTAACTAATTTAAGATTAATAAATTATCCTTATGCTCAAATATTCATTGTACAAGCTCAACCATCATCAAAATAGGTGGAAATACACCTCTATTATAGACTATGGCACATAAATATTATGTATTTCTATACCTTTGTAACCTTTATAATTATTATCATATTAAATTTACAATGCACCATTTCATTATGAATTGAATGACTCAATAGGGTGAAGATTTGATTGTGTTTTATTTAAATTAATATATCTTCATATAGCCCATATTATATCAATATTTTAATCCAAATCCTAGGTTTTAATGAAATCATGTTTTAAGACTATGATTCAAATGTTGGACACATTTGTAAATAGATTGTACTTGATTCACCATGATCATTTTAGGTATATTATTTCTTACATCATGAGAATCTATGAAGGAATCCTCATGCAAATGATGAATACAAAATTTAGAAGAATGAAATAAATAATATTGGTTAGGGATTGTAATTTTATTACTAATTCTATATGTGACACATGAGTTAAAGGTCTTCATTTATTAGTTATTCTCATTTTAAAAAAATTCATAATAGTAGCCAGAGGTTTTTTATAAATCATTGTTAAATGCTTTTTTGATTACATGGTAGGTGTCATCCATATTATAGATTTATCATGATAGTGAAACACAAATATGGTGAAAGTTATGGAAAGCAGATAAAAATTATACAAACACATTTTTAAAAAAAATGTCTATCCTAGAGGAGCTAAGTTTGTCATGTGAAATGATGAGTCATAACTCATGTGTGGTGATTGATTCCATAGATTTGAGGGGGATAGGATAAACTAAAAAATTTAGTCTAGCCTAATGGTTTGTGAAGGGGTAATGTTCTTATACATTAAAACATGGGATATCCTAGGTACCACATTCCATTTATAAGTGTTGATTTCTTAACATTAACAAAGAGACATGGTTCTGATTTATTCATACAGTGGTTATTTGAATGGCCAGAGTGGGATTTTATATTTCACAATCTTTGGAATACTCCTAGCACCATCCTGACATACTTAAGGCCATCTCTATAAAAGTTCTTATCGATGAAGGTGTTAAATGATCTAGATGTTTATGTAGATCTATATCAAGTACATAATGTGTTCATAAGAGTGAATATCCCATTTAAAGTACATTTAAAAATATACAATGCTTAAAATAACCATTTTGATTCATCAAGAAATTTTCCACTACAACCATTTATAGTGTTGTGGAAGATGTACACAATCTCTTGCACCACCTATTTTCCTTTCTTCTGACCAGGCCAAAGGATATCGAGAATGGAACCTCTGTACTTATTCACATCTATGGAATATGATGATAATGATGTTGTATACCATCCAATGGATGATATTGTCACTTAATAAAGTAAATAGTTAGTGAACATGGAATGAGAAACTCTTTTTTGGCATCTTGGTTCACCATTCACTTAATTTTGGTTCAAGGAACTTCTATTTTGTACTTACATATGTACAACATGATTGATAATTTTTAGTATTGTAAATAACTATGTTTGATAATGTTTAGTCTATGCATAAAAAAGAGAATTTTGGTTGGTATCTTACTTCATGTTCAGATGAGTATTTTATGTGAATGAATTGCTATGTACTTGTGAAATAATTATTTATTATGTAATGGTTTATATGCATGATATAAATCTTAAAACAAAATTATGTGTCTTTGTTATCCCAAGAAGGATTGTTGTAGTTGAAAGAGATATTGTTTTTCATGAAGGTTATTGTACTAAAGTTGTTTCTTAGAGTAATATATAAATGTATGTAATTTACATTCCACTCCAGATAATTTGTAAAAAATCCATATAATTTATATGCTTATGAAGTATACACTCATAGCCTATGACAATTAGACAAAGGGTTCACAATCTCGCAAAGAAAGTTATCATTGATCATTTGGATGATTGTTCATATAATTAAATTATGGCGAAACATTTATGTGAAGGTTTGGAATGTTTTTCCCAAGTGAAAATAAATATAATAAGGCCTTGAAACTTAATTTTCCATTAAAGGATTTCTCTCAGAATTATAATAGTCTGGTAACCGTAGAGTAAGGTTTGTGAAGAAAAAATTATTGTATCTCACAAGTGAGTCGTGGAAACTTTCAAGACAATTTGGTAATTGGATATAATACGTGTAAAAGGTTATTTAAGTGATTCTAACTCTTGAAGGAACCCACATTATAAGTTATTATAGACTATGTTCATACATATGTTTTACAAGGCCTTAAAACAAGGTTTTATTGCTAGTTTTCTACATTCCTTACAAGATCAAACTTGTTTCTTGGAATGAATTATTGGAAAATTAATGTATGAGAGCTATTTTATGATTTATAAAGGATTTAATTATGAATCATACTCACATAATCAAATAAGATCAGGATTAGAGGTAAAAATTCAATTGCATAAGAATATTTTATGTTTATCTGTAAGAGTTACAATTGAATGGGACATGGTTTAGTTTTTTGAGTCACATGATGTACAAGTAAAGGTGAAGAACCATATTTATAAAATAAAAAGTCCTTTTTTGAGGAAGATAACTCCAATTAATAAGGGTAAAATAGACTTAATGAACAAGTGTGATATGATAGAATTATGTGTTCTTTACAAGAATGAAGTTGTTATCAAAATGGATTGGTGTTTTCATGGATATTAACACCAGGAATGTCAATATGAGTTTACACATTTAATTATGGGTTAAATGATAAAATAGTAGTTAGAGGCGAGTGAATTACTAATAGTTTATTTATAAAATGCTATAAGAGCAAATGGAAGAATAATAAGTTTTTGCATGTTATTTTATATTAAGATAAATAATTTGAAGGCCACAAAGATTAGTGTAAGACTTATATCAAACAAATATGACATAAATGTCTTAATAATACCTAAATTTCATGAAAATATAAGCATAGATGTAGCCCTAAAAGGCTACAAGGCCCTAAAGGAAAGTCATAGAGGTGAATGTAGGTTTATTTAAAATGATGAATACTTGAGAATGTTGAAGTGGGTTTATTAAAAAAGAAAGCAACATAAAATTTAAATGTGGTGTGGTAAACATTTGACAAATATAATTAGAACATAGTAGCACATTTAAGAAATCACAAGTTTACCTCATCCAAACACTTCACATGAAATTTCATTTTGAAAAATAAAGTTTGAATAAGTGCTACCAAAGAAACATTGATTTTGTAGATTAAAATCTAAATAATTAAGTGTTTCAATTGATTTCCATCCAAATTCATAAGCATACAAAAAATTCCAATCACATAAGTCATTGCACAAAATTAATTATCATTGTTTCTCTATGGAATACCATGGCTATTGTGAGACATCCCATGAACTTGCAAAAACAAGATCTTATACTCTACCTTCAAAATCTATAGCTAGTGCTCATATATGGTAACTATTCCTTCATGTTTTAATTACATGTCCATAATGGTCTCTACCCTTATGTCACATAGTGATTTTGTGTAGGCATGGGTAGCTTCTAGTTTGACAAATAGTTTTACAACATCCATCTTTTCATCCCTAAATGTAACAAATGTGTAGTGCATATTCTCAACCTCTTTGCTCTTCTCAAGTAGTGCACTTTCCAACTTCGTAACCTTTGTCCTTTCACTATCAAGAAGCTCAAACAAAAAGTGGTTTTCAATCTCAAGTGATTATTTTTTAGAGTCACTAGTGACATATGCAAACCAAGATGCTCTTTTGAACCCATTACATTCTCAGATCTCATCTTTATGAGAATTTATTCCATGTCCTCAAGTAATTGGCAAGACACATTCTCATCTGGATTCGACACACCATCTTTAAAAATACATGTGAAAGTCAATAATAGCATTCAATTTTCTAGTAGTGAGAAAAAAAAAATACTCATAAATGAGGCTCCATGAGATTAATGCTTTATTTGATAATATGAAAAAGCTAAGAACATCCAAAAATTTGAGATTATCAATAATTTACTTACACACATAGTTTTATAGCTTAAATGAAAATAATGAAAACAATGAAAACAATGAATTATCCCATTATTGACAAATGAGAAAAATAGGCAATTGAAATCAAAATTATTGCATGTTACACTTACTAATGATGAATGTCCAAAATATTTACAAAAAATAAAAGCCAACAGAGAATACCATTATTCTTTACCTATTCCATGGTCATTCTGATGTATTGGACTATTGCATTCCTTCTTACCCCCCTTCCCTTACCTTGAACCATATCCCTAGACATTGACATCTATTGTGTGGGTTTCCTGAACATACAAAGACATGCAATGTGACAAAGGAAGGTAAAAGATATAAACCATGCATACAAATATTATATTTCACTCCTTGCCACCATGGTTACTTATCAACATACATAGAGAGATATAAGCATGTGCACTTAGTAACCAACATGTGAAACATTGAGAGGAGAATAAGGTAAACATGTGAACATGATAAATCACCTTTCGTCAATGTCACATACCATACACAAAAATTATTTCATGAGTATATGGGAAAAATATTGCTTCATTTAATAATACACTGTCATGAAATACATCATTAAATGCAAAATTGACCACTAAACCATTTCTTAAGTCATGCATAAAAAAAAACTTTGTATCCAACACAAATTAGAAATTAAACACTTGTATTGAAATTTCATGTCTAAATAACATGTTTGACCAAACATAATACATGTCATACATATTATGGAAAAATGTATCTATATAAATATAATATCCAAGGTAGTATCCATAAGGCAATGTGAATGTTCATGCCCTGGCCATGAAGCCTCTTTAGGAGGACAACAAAATGGAAGTGGTCAACCACTAAATGCACATATATGCATATTTCACCCTGTCATAAAGCCACCTGCATTTCAAAATGTGTAGGTTAGGAATCTCAAGGAAAAGAAAAAAAGACACCAATATGAAGACTATACTTATCAGTTTGGTAAATAACAAATATCTATCATACCTATAATAAATGGTTCACAATGGTTAGGATTGTGCCACCTCATCTTTGATAAAAGACTAAATGTAATAACAACATAGAACACTATCAAAATTTTTAATGGTAGAGTTAAATTAAACTTAAATTTAGATTTATGAAAAATATTCAACATATTACATCTAACCTAAGGTCCACTATTTCATGTACCTTGTTATTACTCTACCCATTCTCTTTCTCACTTCATTTTTTGATGATATTCTCTTTAATTAATGCATGCTTCCATTCTTCATGCCAAGTTTTCACTCAAATCAAATGTAATCATCTCATCATTGATATCCTTCAAGTCTATCTCACTAAGATAACTTAAATAAGAGACATTCTCCCTAGCCAACCATGATATTTCTAGCCTATCTCTCTTGTTAATGCTCTAGTTTTTTAACAGTCAATTTATTATCCTCCTTCCCATTTGTACTTTTGTGATTACTCTTCCCTTCAGATTTCATTTCCCACTTATAGAATTCCTTGGGGGCTCCTTAGAATGGGTTATTGACCATGAATTTTATGATAGTGAGTATTAAGTCTATCTAGTGACCAAAATGAACAACCACCATTGGCACTAAATGTGTCACATGGCCTCAAAAAGAAATGATGCACATTATACCTCACAATAACCAAATCCATAATATTATACTCAGCTACATATAGTCATTTAAAAATTAATTCACATGAGGTTATAAACATAAATTAAAAAATAAAAGATAACATCTTAAAAGACAATAAAATGTTTTTACAACATTTGGTTCCTCCTCTAATTCAAATTGTGAAGCATCTAGAAGCCAATCACCATCATCATCATTATCAACATCCTCATCAACATTATCATCAATTTTATTTGAATCCACCTCTTCGTACCACAAAGGTCAACATATATATGCCAATACAAACATATATGGAATAACAAACATGCATGAGCAAAATGAAGGAAATAAAAAGAAAAACAAATATGCATATTTATAGGGACAAATTCATTATATAGGTGACTATTAGCCACATCCACATCACTTTGCTCCATCATGTCGAAATAGAACACAAAAAAACATATAAAAATAAATGGTGTGTCAAAATTAGTCTAATGTTTACTATTGTAAGATGGAAGAAAGAAGCATTTTTTAACATGAGGATTGATCAAACATTAAGGGCTACCAAAGGTTCCCATACATCTCATGAGACATAGTCATTGGGTGCTTCATGAACACCCTCTTCACCTTTACTATTCTCCACCCCTCCTACTATAGTATTAAACAAGATGTAACAAATCAAAAGCTGGATGTAAAGTTTGAAAATATTGAACATATTACATATGTGGTAATAATATTAAATTAGGCATGGAAAATACATATACCATAAATAAAATTACCCATGGCATCCCCTTGTATACATATTTATTTAATAAATGATCAATCATGTTTTATGATTCCAACCTTGGTTGTTCATGGGTAGGGTATGGTTGTCCTAGAACAGTGATAATACCATCCTCACTAGTTGAGCTCCATATGAAATCCTCATTTGATCTCTACAGAGTTGAGGGGAATGTCAACACTATGGTTTTGAATACAATGGGGACTTCCCACCAACTTATTTCTCTTAACACAATGGATGCCATAATATATTAACATCAACAAGAAAGAATAGAACTCAAATTCACCTTTGAGTGTAGTAGTTGATATTGCATACAAATTATTCAGTCTCAGCATAAAGTTATTGTAATAAATTATCTAATTTCCAGTCATCCATCATAAATATGGAATAATCAACATTCATATTATTAGTTACAAACATATAACAATTTTCATACAAAATAGTTTGGAATATACTTTACAAAAGTCACCCTTACTTATGAACTGCTTAAACAATTCGTCATATTGCTCGCTAAGAGAGTAAAATGGTGTTTTCATGGAAAGGAAAAATTGAATAGTTGGAAAAATAACATAGAATTCATGGAATAATTGGGCAACCATTGTTCATGAAATTAACATCCTGTATTTAAATTATATATTACAATCCTCCAATAAAGAATGTACATATGAAAAGACATCAAAGTAATTATAGATAGTGTAACATTATAAAGGAGAGATTGTCTTTTCACATTATAGAAACATTACGTACCAATTTATTTGAAAACAATCTATATAATATGGCAATAAATTATGTAGAAATTCAAGGACAAGTTAATAGAAAATTTGTATGCAGTGAATGAGATAAAGAAAATCTAGTAGATACATCATATTTTGAAAACTTTACAAGAATCAAAACATTCTTGGTATAAATTAAAAAAGTTAGCAATGCTATTTATGAAGTAAGGAATATCAAGTCCATGGAGATTGTATGAAAAAAAAATTATTTAAATTGGATATTCTTTCAAAGAGGTTGATGTCAATATTTAATAATATCAGTGAAAATTATGAATGAATAAGTTAACAATAATAAATAAACACTATATAGTACAATGGGTGTATAATAAATATGGATTCACACACTATTATAAAGTGTAAGTCTACATAAACACAACAAAAAATGATAATATTAACCCTTTTAATGTACTTATAAGCACACATACATGATGACCCCATCACAAGGAATTATGAAGCTTCATCAACACAACTCCTAAACCAAAATGGAGTGCATTTAGAAAAATTTCAAGGGTAGATACACATGAATCAAGGATAAATTCAACAACATATTGGAATTTATTAATATTAAATTGAAAAAAAATGATTTTTTTTTTCTTTTATTGTTAATTGAAAGTGCTTCTAAACCATCATAAGTGAACAAAACATGTTTCAGTCAATACAAGGGAGCATAACATTCAAATCTTAAAACCACATGACCAAAATATAATTTACCTAGGGGCCTATAAAAATAAACACTTATAAATTAGTACCATAATTAATACTATTATGTGAAATATATAACATCAATAATCTATCAAAATGTACATAGGACAAACTAAAAGAAGTGAACATTTTAATTAGTTTACAATATGAAGGTTTTTTATATGAATTATGTACCAAAAATGTATATGGATTGAATCTAATTTTTAGAATACATTTTGATAATGAAAAGTAAAATTTGATTCAAAATTTCAAATTCAAGTGTCAAATTGAAAAGGATATAGATAAAGATAGTCAAAAATAGAAAATGGTGCCTATGTTTGGTAAACTCCAAGTATGAAAAGTGCAAATGGTAATTATCCATGTCAACAAATAAATTATTATTATTACTATTTATATTAATGACATCAAAACATTAATGGTAGTTTTTTTAAAAATTCTTGTTTAACATGGACATATAGTTTTCATAAGATATATTTGACACAACAATAACTAGTCACAAAATTATAGCCAAAGGAGTAGTAGATAATAACATAATTATCTTATTAAAAAAGGTTTAGTAAATGAATCAATGTATACTACAAGCTATTATACCTTAGAACCCAATTGTCTAAAATAAAATTAACATAGATGTTGTGGGTTATACATGATCAAGTTGTGATTCATTATTCTTCACATCTAATTACATTTATTATGAAACCTACACATAACTAGATAATGGGAAAACCATTCTTATATTTATCAAAACCCTAAAATTGGTTGCACATTGTTGACATCACATTGAGTGACTATCAATAATTTTGCAAATATGTATGGTATTGGAAATCAAGGTTTCACTAATCCAACAAATAAAATTTTATGTGATATGGATACAAGGAATCATAAAGCTTCATGCTCAAACCATGGATGAACACATGGCATGTATAAGAATAAATATACTTGTATATTAAATAATGGTTTACTCAAATGAAAAATAGATCTCAAGATATTAAAAATGGAAAATACTACCAAGGCTCATAAACTTATATACTAATATACCATAAAGCTCTGGTAGGGGTTTGAAATAATCATATACTAGATATATACACCATATACCATATACCATACACCTTATTATACCCTATTCTAGAGCTCTATTTTTGAAATTCTTTGTTGAAACAAAGTGTAGGGACATCTATAGGAGGAATAAAAGGGTCTAAAATAGAGTTTTTATTATCAAGTCTCAAAACTCATATGCAC
>JARHVA010000302.1:4060000-4170000 GCA_037957365.1 Torreya grandis | reverse complement strand
ATTTATTGGATTGAGTCTCTACAAGATCAGGTACTTGTCCTAATCATCCTTAGTGTTTTGAATAGTTTGCATTTATATGTTACAGATGCCATTCCACCAAAGGAACCGTGGGACACCTTTTCAGCCTTTTTTGGGGAGGATACTAAGTATTCTAAGAATTATAAATATTTTTAGCCCTCCTTTACTCCACCTCCTATTGCACTTCCTTTTACTCCTTTTGGAAAGGATTCATATTTTGACAATGACATAATTGAGGTATTTCCACCTCTTTCTCCTCCTAATCTTACGTATGTTAGTTTTTATTATGACATATATGATTTTTCTCCATCACCTACTCCTCCTAATGAGGATTTGTCACTTGACGGTGACATGGATGAGAAAATTTTGGCAATTCCTCATTCTCCTCCTAGTGAGGATTTATCTTTTGCTAGTGACAAGGATCAAGATTCCTCTTCACTTAATGAGGACCTAATCCCTGATGGTTATATAGATGAGGAAATTTATTCTCATATCTCTCTTCTTGTTAATCCTTCTTCAGTTTTTAGTGATGACCTTATTATTATGGATGAGGGATTTTCACCATATATTTTTCATGATACGAAAGAGGCACCTCCACCTCATACTCATAATTTTTCTACACCTTTTTATTTTATTCTTATTGTTTCTCCTACTACTACATTTATTTTTTGTCCCATGTTGGATCCTTATGCTTACATTCTTAGTTCTTTTGAGAAACATAATCTTCAATTTGGGTTTTGCATACTCCACTTTATGGGCCATATTGGTAGAGGTCTTGGTAGAAAATGATAAGGTAGATTTTCTCCTATTCAACTTATTCTTTGGCATGGTCTCCATGACATCACATTTTCTATAAGTGATATATCTTTAAGACATATTGATCATAGAGCTCCCATCTTTATATGATCTAATATTCAAGAATTATTATCGAAACACATGAGATATTATCTTTATTATCATTGTGGTGATTATTTTATTCCTTATGACACATACTCAAAGTCATTTGTTTCATGTCTTTCATGACATAGTGTTTCAGATATTCCCATTTTTATTTCTATAGCATCGGGTAATCCAAAATTTAAAATATATTTGACAAAGGAATATTTTTAATTTTTTAAGGATAACCCAATGTATTTTTTCCTTATTCCTATGGGACAAAACTTTGATTGTTGGGACTATCTCACCACATATGCAAATGGTTCCTTACATCCTTTCCATTTGTACATGATATACATTACTGATCTTTGTGGGGAGTGAAGGAAGTTATACTTGGGGAGGGAGGGGGGATGGGTGAAGTCACATGAATACCTTCCTTCCTTATCCTTATTTATTCATTTTTCATTTTGTACATGGGTACCTAAAATGGATTAATAGTCTAGACCCATCTTATATACTATAGAGTCCACTACCTTCCTAGCTATTCACTTACGAGAAGGTGTTAGAATATTAGAAACATAAGCACTTAATAATGTAGTTAACCATATGTTTATTATTGTCTGAGATCTAGTTATATAGGAGTTATTTAGGATTTGGGGGTTAGTGGTTAAGAGTTTCAAATATTAATTTCCAGTCAACATTAAAAAATAATTTTATCTCCCCTATAAAATGGCTCTCACTTAGGTGAGATATAATCTATATAGCACACTCAAAATATGAATATGAGATTTTTTAGTTATTTCCATGTATGATTGGATTTGTGTGGGAAATGAAAATATATTTGTGCTAATGAAGTGATCCTAGAATTAGAGCATTCAACTCTCTAATACATTCTCTATGAAAATTTCAACAGGTTGTATCTATCCACAACCTTTCTACTGTGTTGAGATATATATCATACAAATGTTTTTCTAATCACTCACACTTTTCATAGTGATAAATGGATATGCTATTACTAACAATGACATTGATACATATGATTGATATAGATTAGTCTCCTTTTTTATATGCTTTCATTCTTACTTTATTACATAATAAGTTAGGACTTGCTTTCTTATTGTGTGTGACCCTTGGACTTATTTTAACAATTTATACATCTTATTTATTATATGACATAATCATGACATTTACATATTTCACTTAGCCCTGTGTGTTTATGGAACATTTACATGTCCCTTGTATGTGGCCTTTGGACCTTATTTGTGATATCATCAAAAAATTGATTGGCATTGTGTAAAATTACATTTATGTTCATTGATTTTTACTATGGATTAATGGTTCATACCATGCATTTATTCTACTTCCTAATTTTTATCTTATGCCATGATACATATCATGCACATGATGCTTATGTAATTCAATGCTATATCTATCGAACACAAGTTTCAATATAGTTCAATGCAATACTTAAAAATATGATGCAGTATAATTCAAATGTTCATATGATACTACATGATTACATATTTCACATATTTTAAAATTATCTTTTGATATGATTACACATGTAGCTAGTATAATAATTTTTGGTTTTCTTAATATAGTTTAAAGTTTCTATGGTGCTTCTAATATTATTACAAGTGATTGCGGTCCCATCTTTACCATTAATTTTTGGGATAATTTAATCATGTGTTTGGGTACTCAGTTAGCTCATATCTTGTCATATCATACTTAATATGATGGGAAAATAGAGGTGATAAACAAATTCCTAGAAGGGTATCTCCATTTTTTTGCATTGGATAAACATGAGCGATAGGTTCATTGGCTACCACTAGCTGAATAGTGGTATAACACTTCCTTCCATACCCATTCCAAAATGTATCCATGTGTGGAACTTTATGGTTATCATCCCACACCTATGAATTCAAATTTTAAGGTTTAGCCTAAATTTATATCTATCAAAGAACACATTCAACATTAATAGGAAGTAGTAGATAGTTTTAGAGATAATTTAGCCATGATACATAATCAAATAAACAATAAGTGAATCAATAGCATAGTGAGAGTTATTTTGATATAGGTGATTGGTTATTTGTAAAATTATATCCATATAAGTAGATGTATATGAATAAATAGAAAAAGAATAACAAATTTTCTCCTAAGTATTATGTCCCTTATCAAATCTTACAAAAAATTGGCAATATGGCATACACACTAGATCTACCCCTATCCACTCACATACATCATATATTTCATGTATCTTTCTCGAATAAGGTAATCAAAATAATATTTTATACCCATAATGAACTACCATAACTAGGTGAATAAGGTAGATTCACTCTTTAACCTAAGGATATATTTCACACACTCACTAAAAGGGTATGAACAAGAGAGATTGAGTATTTGATAAAGTAGAGGAGTTTGAATATTGAAGATGCAACATGTGAGGATGAAGCTTTCATGTAGCATCATACAAAATTGATTCAAAAATGAGGGAAACATAATTTTTAATGGGATGGAAATAATACAGTCTTAACCTCTAGTGTGTCTAGGGATACATGTTTCTCACTTGTGGCATATATACCTTTTCATATCATCTTATTGAATTAATTTATATTCTTAGTAAGGTAAGCCTATGGAATTAAAATGTCTTATTAGTATATATATAAGAGGTAGTGGTAAGTTTTTTATTATCATATTGTGAAATATGCTCTTATTGCATTTTTGTGGACATTACTCCCTTGAAGTGGCTCAATCATATTTATCAAGTATTTTGCTCTTTTGCCAATGTTGTTGTGGATCTGATTAGTTTATTTTTAATTATATGATATATTATTCCATTATTACATAAAATAAGTAATTTCATTAAATTTTGAAACTCATGGATCCTAATTTAGATACCATTGTATAGTGTTGTGATGGTTAAAATTGACCAGAGATACTTGAGAACATATTCAAGTACGTGTAGGTGTATAGCAATCATATTTTTAATCTTCACCCACCACATTGAGAACATTCCCACCTGGAGAAGGTGTTTTCTATCGATCAACCATATGATGTTTGGAAAAGCATTAGATGGCCAATATTCAACATCAAGTGTGATTGTTTCTTCATAGGATGTCCATTATGTGAAGTTGAACTTGAGTACCATAAATTGGTACTGGAAAGACTAAGTTTTTCCTATAAGGAGATTTTCAATGATTTTTATGAGTTATATTGTGATAAATTTAGGCTAATTGAATTTCTCCCCAACCTTACCATTATGTGCATAATAGCATTACGCTCTTTGTAGCATATCTTACACCTTTTGTTTTCTACCAATACTGATACATGATGCATTATATGAGGACATAAATTAGTGCATATATACAGGTGATCAATGGGAACTCCTTTGATTATATACAAATATATCTCCCATATTTATAAATGAAAGGGGGTTATTCATCTTATATACCTGTATATATTTCCCCTATCGATAGTCCTACAGCCTACATAATAGTGTTAACATCGATATGAATTATTAATTATTTAGAAAAATGGATGGCTTTCTCATTTTATATATTGAGGAGGGTCATCATTAATTATTCATGCTATCAAAAAATAGATATCCTAATAATATTTTTGACATCTAACCCTCACATCTTGGTAGGAAGTGCAAGTACAGCTTGATTTGATAGTTTTTTGTGGTTGATAAAATTTCTATCTATTTTTTATAATAATTAAATTTAAGGGTTTGACATCACTCCATTTTTTACTATCATAAGGCCAATATGATTCCCATTTATTCCTTCTTATCCCATGAAAATGACACAAGAATATGATGCATGGCCATTTTATTTTCTGTAAAATATGTTATGATTTATTTTTAACAAGTTTATCATGAATTAATAAAATTATCATTAGATTATAATAGATTTTTTTATAAATTGAGTTTTCAAAATATGACTTACATCATGATCATGCATTTTATATAAATCCAATCCAAATACTTTCCTTTGCTTACATCTATTTGTCCATCTACATTTTGTGTCTCCACATGCTTGTCTTAAATTCAAGTGGCTATTTTAATTTTACCCTTGGTATTTTGGTGGTTATATGTAATGTTTATTTATTTTAATTCATTTATATGACATGTCAACATTTCATTTATCAATAATTTATCTTTTTAAATATTAAATTCCTTTCAAGAGATCTATCATTTTTGGGAACACTGTGATATTCCTTTTTTCTAACACTAAATACCTTCATTAGTTGTTTAGTTATTTATGATTTGTCACTTTTTATTTATTTAATCATACATCATTCTAAGACTTATAAATTTTTCAAAATTAACACAAATCTTACTCATTGACCAAATCATGATTCACTTAAACCAATTGTATTGAAAACTTGATTACATTTTATCATGATATTTCCTATGATAAAGATTATAGTAAATTATCCTTATTACACCCATTGATACCAAAATTTTAAAAAAAAAATGTAAAATAAAAATCCTACTCTAATTTATGCCATGAAACTATTATTATGTTGAGTGTGTGGTGATTTGAGATTAATTACAATAGGGTTTGAGCATACAACCATTTATTCTCCTTAGAAGGATAGTTCCTTGTAGATCCTTGAGTATCAAAATCCCTTTTTATGACACTTTAGGAATGATGTAAGGACCTTTCCATCTGATGTGAAACATCCATGGTTGTGTTTTAAATATGTTGTCATATAGAAGAATCTTTTTTTCCAGTTATAAATATTTATATTCTAGATTATGATCAATCTAATCCTCATGAATTTTCTAATGCACCTCCTTAGTTCACTATACTAACTTCCTTATTTCCTCCATGAAATTTATTTATAAAAATCATTATTACAATGCCTCCTAATCTCCTAACCACATTATCATTGAAAGGTCTGTAAATATGTTCATGGACATCATAACTTCCATTCCATACACTAGTTAGAATGGTGTGTACCTAGTCACATGTTTATAGTTTGATTTGTATGTACATAAGCTCACTTGTATGTTATCTTCCTAGTTGTCTTTCTAAATGTTAAAAATATTGGATAACATCTTTTTTGTATCCTTGTTAGATTATTCTACTTGGCCATTTTCTTTGGGGTGGTACATTATGATTTTATGATGTGAAATCATAAATTACTATATTATGGATTTTATAGTATTATTTGGAAAATGTGTACCCATTTATCTTATCAACTTATGAGGAAATCCAAATATTTTTATGGTATTTTCATATAAAATTTTTGTAGCATCATTTACACTACAACTCAAATTCAAATTATTTGACCCATTTCATGAATTAATCTGTCATAGTGATACTATATCTAGCATTAAATCAATTAAGTGTAGGATTAACAGGCCCTAAAAATTCAATACCCATTATTCAAATGGTTACACAACCATAATTGGATTCAATGGAATTTCATCCCTTTGCTTTGGATTTCCCATCCTATGACATATAGTGTAATGTTTTTTAACCCTTTGTGCAACCTTAAATATTGTTGGCCACAAAATCCCACTTTAAAATATTTTTGTCACAGTTAATTATCCTATGAAATACCATCCTACTACCCCTTGATGTTCAAGCTCCAAAACCTTTGGTCTCTCATGTTCTAGGGATATTATATGCAAAACCTCATCCTTTCCTAGATTTTAGAGGAATCCATTAATGACATTGAATGGCAAGGCACATGCAATCAACTACTTCTTTTCATGTTCTAAAAAATACACAATAAATACACCATGCTTGAGAAAGGTTGTGATATCCACCATTTTTTCATAAATTACAGTTACTCTAAAAATATGTACATCTAGAGATTTGTATTTTAGTTCTTCATGTCCCTCCCCTATTTGAATGCAGCTCAAGTGGTCAAGTCCCATATGTTCCTTGTCTTTTTTTACATTTCTTTTAAATTAGAATTCTTATAAAATTAATAACCACCTAAATATTCTTCCTCCTAACATTGGTTTAGTAACCAAGTATCGAAATGCTTGGTAATTAGTCAAAAAATTGAATGGGGTATATAATAAGTAATGTCTAAAATTTCCTAGTTCAAAAACAATCACAAGAATTTCTTATTCTATAATATTATACTTTTTCTTAGAAACTAGTAGTTTTCAATTTTAAAAGTGAATTGGATGATCTAGGCCTCCATACCTTAGTTTTGTTAGTGTAGATGCTAAATATATAATAATTTATATTATAAATTTGGAAAATATCTCTCATGGATTAAACCTTCAATTTATGACCTTTATGATACCACAATATTCACCTTCACCATCTCATTATGCATAACTTCCTATATTATTGTCTAAACCTAATATTCAGACTACCTAGATCACCTATAACCCATAAGATGCTTAAAACATGATATAATCTTACACTATCAATTAAAAATATTCAATAATCATATATCCTCTAGGATAATATCATTCACACTAAGACACTGGTGTCGATGCTAGTGTCTTAGGTCTAACGCTTGTGTCCTCACCCTACAAACACTTAATTTTTTATGTTTTCAATATTTATGGGTTGGCTTGTTTGTCTTAATCAACCCTCTTATGGGATTATTTAAAAATTTATGATATAAATACAATTCAAAGTCCATTAATTATCATCAAGTATAGATCAAGCAAAAATTTTTCTTATACCAAATAAAATCACCTCTTAATCTTGAAAATATCTCCTTCCTTATTTCCAAATCAGTCATAAGAAAAATATTATTATAGTTATTAAGAATTAAAATAGTATCCCATAGAAGTATTTGTAAAGTTACAATATATATCACTAGATGCACTTGCATATAGTGTATTGTACAATTATTCACACACAAGGCCACATAAGGAGGAACACTACATCAATCTAAGGCCCTCTTCAGAGTATTGGGTATGTAGGAAACATTCATTTAAAAAAGGGTATTTTAGGTTGGATCAAATTCATTTTAGCCCACTAACCCCTATTTTTAAATATAGAATTCCCTAATTAGATGACCTAGGGTTTTGAGCTGCATACATATATCCAAAACCTATGTGCATGATCTGAATAGAGAATATACAAGGTGACATTGAACAATAACAAGCGAAAGTAGAATTTATAGAAAAGGACTTGTATTTAGTATAGGATAAAAGTGTAAGTTTTAGATAGAAGTGTTGAGGCTAGTGTATTTGTTTATCTGGCATCATCCACACTAATAAAGGGATGATTTTCATAATTTTAAGAAACATATTTGATCGTCATCTTAACTATTTCTGCACTTTCACTTCCCATATCCACTTACACATAATTTAAAAAACTAAGTATTATTCCTTCTCTAACTTCTAGCATTCAAATTATTATTCATCATTGTAATTTCTATATTTATCAAATGTACATAATTCAACATTCTATCATAATATATTGTGATTTTAAATTATTTAATTGACTTGCTTCTAGAATGGTTTATTTCTTAGTTGATCAGATTATTCACCTTACCCTTATTTTCAAAAAGGGTTAAAATTTTGGTTAACTTGACCTCTAAGTATAATTTTAACAACCCTATATTTCCCTAAGGTTTAAAATTTATAGGGGTTTATATTATTGCATTTATTTTATAGATATGATTTTTTGGGCATATTATATGTGATGCTTGTTATCCTTATTTCCGTATCCTTCATGCTCTTTCTCTTGGATCCTTTCCATAGTTTTGTTTCTATCATTACAATTTATCTTATTTTTATCATCATGGATGACATAGATATTTTTTATGAATATGATGTCCTAATTATACAACTTTATACATAAGCTAATTAATGCAAAAAAAAACAAGCTAATTAGGACATGGAACAAAAGCAATCATATCTTCAAATTTATATAAAGTTTCCTCCCAACCATCAATAGGGTGAAAGCTAATTTACCTCTATCTAGATACATTATATCACTACTCCAAGGGGTAAGGTATCCCACCCTATAATTTTAAAGGAGGGAAATCAACATATCCTTCCTTAAACCCATCCACCTCCTACATCTCCTCTAGATGGTGAATGTATTTATGTTCATTCTAAAGTACTTGGGGTATTCATGTGTGAATCCATTAAAGATAAAATCATCACTATGGGAGAGATCATAAAAGAGTAAAAAAATAATTTCATATCAAATATTTCATCATTGAAAAATTAGATTACATACATTCAAAATCCAAAATATGCTAGTGCAAATCATGTGTTTGCATATTCAACTAGTAATTTAATGCCTAATACATGACCTCATCTCAAGATTGGAAGCCACAACAAAATAAATCTACAAATAGAACCTAAAAAATTGAATAAAAGGATATTAAGAATTCAAGTGAGATTTTAAAATAAATTCTTTGAAACAAAATGATCAAATTTCCACTTATACATCCTCTTAGAGTATCAAAATACTATTTTTCATATCATATAATGCATAGAAATCATACAAATTGATGTTTTTACTTGAGGAAAAAAATACAAAATTAATTAATAGTGGTGATCCTATCATTGATACATCAATTAAGCAACTCAATAACATTATGAGTTTATCTCCAAAAGTATAAGTGCAAAAAGAACAAGTATGGTATAAAAGGATCATTCAGAGAAAAAATAGGTGAAAATGAAAAACTTAGAGAGAGAAAATATTCAAAATCCATAATTGGATCAAGAAAAGATTCAAAAGTAAAATCTAGATAAAGCAATTTTACAAAAACATCAAGAATTCAAAGTACAAATTACATATTTTTCTAGTGTTCAAGCACATATAGGTGACTCTTCTTTAATCCATAATGAAATGAAACATTTTGAAAATGATGAAAATACTTATGACAAACAAATTTTCAATAAGTAAACTCCAATATATGGTGAAATTATTTTTTCATACACAGATAATCAAAATAGTATATCACAAGTTCAAGAATAACCTAATAAGTTAACTCTCTCCTGTGATAATGATTACATTGATGATTATGATTATAATAATATAAAATATTGGTATGATCATGAAGATACTAATTAAATATCATATTAATGTGACACACATGATATATGGACCTCATAGATACATCCCTTTGATGACATATTTGGCTTATAGTGTCAAATTTACCTTATCCATTGTACCTTTGTTAATCATACTATCTACAAAAATACAAAATATAATTTTTTAATAAAATACAAAAATATTTAAATAAATAAAAAATAAAAAAAAAAAATATTTATTATTTACATATTTAATAGATTTGGAATGTGTTTTTTACTTTGTGTTAGTAGACAATGTATCATTGTACTTTATATACACACATATGTTTCATGGGTACTTGAGTGTGATACATGATTATACTATACCCATGATACATGAGCATGTAGATGTTAGGTCTTTCCTCTTCTCACTAAATTTGGGTAATATTGATTCTATATTATCATGATTGATATAAGTTCTATTTTTTTATTATCACTTTACATTATCATGTTGAAATTATATACTAACACTTACACATGTATATATTCATGTTTATATCTTACATAGTGTAATAGATATGCTCTAATACAAAGATATTTTGATAACGCATGTATGAAAGGACTAGTATGATATGCTTATGTTAATTGTTTATATTTCACTTATTCATCTTATCACATGCCTTGAATGTTTTTTTTTTACTATTTTTTTTGGATTGTGGAACATTTGAACATACTCCTTATTTTTTGGACCTACCACTAAGTGATTATTTCTTTAGTGCATAGACATTTGAACATTCTTATCCTTTGAGTGTGTGGAATTTGAAAATTCCCCTTATTTTAGTCTCCTTAGACCCTTTTGTGTGAGATAAAGTACTCTTATGTGTGTGATTGATTGTTTGTTGAGAGTATGCTTAATACTTTTAAATGTTTATATGATCCATATCATGCATTTTAGGGTTTGATGTGTTTTGATACTATGATATTAATTGATACATATACTTAAATGTGATTATAATATATGATTATTTATTAAATTATTGATACACATACAACATGGTTAATTTTATCCTTTTGAGATAAGGTGACTGTCGACAATTAATTTTAGCCACTTTCATGCCTAAATTAGGATTCAATTCAATTTATAACACATGAACTAATTTAAGCATATAAATCACCTAAATTCTCAAATTCATCCATGTAAGGTATTTAATTCTTCAAAAATATGATGAGGCTTGCATATTTTGGGTATTACCCTATTTACACCAATAATCTAGTTCAATTTCAACCCTAGTCAAATTATGACCTAGTAATTTGACATTCTTGGCCTATTGAGCTATTAATTGAAAAAAATTTAAATAATTTCCAAAATCCAAAAATCACTGAGCAAGATTAATTACATTATAAATCTTAATTAACTTGCCAAAGTAAAAATTCTGAGTTGAATGAGTGAATTTCATTTATCAAAAATGAAAATTTTAGACAAATATGAAGTTAAAGGTCAAAGGAGATAATAAAGTGATTTATTGATTCCTAAATATTTCAAAAAGGCGAGTCACAATCTCACAAATATATAAAGTGAGTTTTCATGCCTCACAAATATCTGAAACTAAGGTGTTAAGATTTTATGAGTGATTTGATCCAACACAGGGTTAACTTGACTCAACTTAAGTTATTTTAGACTCAACCAAAATTAAGATCTAACCTAAATCCCTAGGGTTATAATTAGTTATTAGAGATATAAGTACAAGTGGCCACACCATATGCCAACAAGATTTTGTATGTAAATTTATTTTGTATAAATGTCTTCAAGAATCCTTTGAGATTAGTGTTATCATGCCCATTTTATACCAAAATTCACAACAAGCTAATTCAATAGAAAATAAAAGCCACAAGTGACCATTATAGAAGTGATATCACCATGGAGAAGCATTGACAAAAGTCTCTAATGTCATAGACTGAACATGAACATCCTTATGCCAACACGTGGACATCAAATTTGACAAAGGAGGTAAAATATTTGTTTTGTTTTTATCTCTATTTTATGATCTTTTTCATTATGTTATGATCCCTAATTTCTTAGGAAAGAGTATTTATTTCTCATGTATTTTTATGCATGGATTTTTTTAATCTTTACTAACAAGGAACTAATCAACATTTGTGTACTCTTCAAACTCCTAAGATGCATAATAGCATGCCTAGTGGGAACACAAACCCCACATGCATAATGATAACATATTTGGACCTCTTTGGAGCCAAGAATTATTTATTTTATACCTTATTTTATTGCATTTTTTTTAACTTTTTTGTGTTTTACCTTTAACTATGAAACTGCAAATTCACTCCTACAAAACTATGAATTTGGTAGGAAAAATAGAAAAATCATCGAGTGCAACTATAAAGTCATTCTAAAAAATCACAAAAATGTATCTGTTGAATCTTAGCTCTGATAAACTATAAATTTGGGGCCTGAAGTTGTGAATTAATAAAGGTATACTACCAATTCACCCCACAAGAATCAAGGTTTTCCTTTTAATTTATGGTTAATTATAAATTTGTTTATAAGTTATGAAATCATCATTTACAATAGTGAAATTATTTTTTTGAGTTGTGAAATCACTATCTTGAGTTGAAAATTCTTTATTATAGGTTGTGAAATTGTCATTTTGAGTATAAAAATCATATATCTCACTATGAAGTCTCTATTAAATAACAAAACTATACTTCTCTATTTTATGTATTTTCTACAAGTTTTTCTCACAGTTGTAAAATCAAAGAGTTGAAGTGTAGAATCATTGAGGAAAGTTTCAAAATTGTTTGGAAGAAGTGAAATCACTCTCTTTAAGTTTGTATTACATTCTATTTTTCTATGTTTTTATATGCTTAAACAATTTTACAGTTCACAATCACTATGTAACTATGAAATCATTCTAGAGAGCTAATTATTACATCTCATTGAGATAACTCATAGTATTTTCATTTTGGTTTAGGCAAAAATTAATCCACTAACCTTTATTATAGATAATTGAGCCAAGAAAAAGTAATTTTAAGTGATTTTAAATCAATTTTTCCTTTTCAAAATCAAAATTCATCAACAAAGATTAAACTTCATCCACATTTGGTTAAGGTGCTTAAAAATCACTTAACAAATTTGTGTTTTATCATTTCCAATTTTTTACAAGTGAAAACAAGGCCAAGGGGTCAAAATTTCAATCACATTTGAGTTATTTCTTTTAAAAATAACATACACTTTAGTTAGAGCTCTTAAGAGCTTTTTCACTTTTTATGTGTTCTTTGTTTATTAGCTAGTTTCAAAGTTCCAGATTAGATTCTTTGTTTAAGGCAAATCAAAAAATTTACATGTATTATCTCCCCCCATCCCATTTAGGAAACTCTGGTGACCAAAAGTGTTTAATTTATCTCCTTATTTATTTGTTATGTTTATAAATAAAGTCATGTATGCTCTCCCCAAGCTATGAGTGACTTGGGTGATGCAAAATGGCATCTAAAGTCTTTCCAATTTTCATTTATTTATTCTTAAATTTGGCTTATGGGAAAAATTTCATCACCTCTTCACAAGTTATTTATGGGTACATTGACTTGGGGTTTCATCTCCCAACATCATACCAACCCTACTCCATGATGGGGTATATAAATAAGGGTATGTGATATTAGGATTTCTAGGGGGATGAGCAGCTAGCCTCTTCAATCCTAATGATAACTTGGGTCAATTCATGCTAAACATCATACTTAATTAAGAAGTATATAGATAAATTTGATGTGTAAAAGAATAGACCTTTGTATAGTAAGTTAGTGAGTTTGAACCCAATTGACATGATTACGCCCTTGTGTTAGCCATACTTAGGACCATTTAGTACGTTTTAAAACTTAAAGATTTTAGTTAACCCCATTTACCACAAAATATCTTGCCAAATTCTAAGTGCTCCTCAATATAAGTTCATGCCTTGTATCAATTCTTGAGAGATATAGGGGGCTTAAAAACTCTACTTACACCTATTCTTTGATTTTTAGATTAACACTTAATTCTTTTCTATCATTGGTATATATGTGGGAGATTTGGTAGAAGCTACACACACCCATGTCAATTTCAAGGATAGGAAAATCTATTAGTGTGATATTTATATATTTTTTGATTTACATGTGTGTTTCAGTCTAAAAATTACTTATCTATATTGTCAAGTCAAAACAAGTCCAAAACTTTCATGTTGTTTTCACACCACTTTAGTCTAAGAGGTGTTACTATGCCCATTTTGTGTCACACTTTTTGACTTATATTTTTATTAAAGAACCACTTGTGTGTCACTTTTTTAAATGGGGTGTCATTGTGCATCCCATTTCTTTTCAAACATTTGCCTTGGATTTTAGTCAAAAACCATTATTTACCATTTGTTTGAAGGAGCTTTATTATGCCACCTAAATCATTCCAAAACACTTGTTTAAATTGAAACTAAGTTCTAAAACCATTGTTGTACCTTTTGTTTCAAATGCATGGTTACATTGCCCATTTTGGTCTATCCCATTATTCTTAAAACATTTGACTCTTTTTGCATTATATTTTAACCTCAATCTTTTCAAGTAAAAACCCTAAACCAATAAGATTTATGACAAAGCCTCATATAATTTGGGCTTAGGTAGTATACCTTTTGTATTTTGATTATGTTACTTGGGTTGATTTCTTATTTGATCTAACAACTCCTTGCCTAGATCTAGTAGTTATTTGTTATCTTGTGCCTTGTTTGAGAGTCCTTTTGAGTCGAGTTATTTCCATGTACCTTGTGAGAAATTTGTTGTGTTGAGTTCAAAAATGTCCTAGTTCCATTTTTTAAATAGTCTCTTGTGAGGTAAATATCAAATCTTAGTGAGACAATTACTGAGTGTCACCCAAGCCAATTGCCTTAGTTTAGTTATTTTTGAGTTCTTATTTTAGATCAACCTTTGTTTCTGAGTCTAGTCTTGTTTTTCATGTTAAATGATTATAACCTCCTTTGGGTAAATCATTGTTATATTTTTATTATAATTCACATTTATTCAAATTTGTCTAGATACTTTTATTAATGATTATAACCACCTTTGGGAAAATTAGTACATTAGCCATAGATAAGTTTTGATCTTTTGTGTTACCTTTTCCATTGATTATAACTACATTTGGGCAAATTAGTACCTTTGTTATATTGGTTTTGAGTTTATTTTGTATTTGCCTTTGCCTAGTTTAGTCTTTTAACCCTTTAGGCCTCTTTCACAGATATTAAAGGTTTTTTTTTTAATACCTCAGTTTTTTTCTACCTTTTAGTCCTTTATTTTTCATGAGACCTAGCCATAGATCTAAACATGCCTCGTTACAAATATAACATGACTATGTATAATCTGAACTATAAGAACTTTGTGACTAGTGGCCCTTTTATTAAAGAGATGTATAGTGATGATGTACCTTATGAGATAGATACCTATCCATATTATAATATTCCATATTTTGAACAAAGGTTAGACCCACTAGTATAATATTTGGTGACTGCACCTTCCTATTCAGGCCAATAACAAGAGAAAATAACATAATAGTTTGCTCAAATGATGCCAATTATAGACCAAAGCCAAAAACAAGAGCCCTAATATGTTATGATGCTAATGCATACAAGTTATGATACTTAATTATTTGATCACCATTTTTTAGAGAACATATATGAAATTTTTGTAAGGGCCATCGAAGTAGGAGCCAATTTTCCACCAGACTTACCACATTAAAGTTTGACTAGTTTGATTAGGATCCCTAGTACTGTATCTCAAGACCAGTAGTTTAAACATGCATAAACTAGTTATGGTTAAGCTTTAGTCTAATTGTAATAGTAAATCTAAATTACAATTTTAAAATTAAAAGGTTTATGGCATATAATTTGAATAAGTACAACAAATGTATCAAAATTATCTCAACTTATCTCATAATTTCAATGTAATGGCTATTTATAACACATCACTTATCAATATATCTCCATCAATAGGGTAACAAATAGATGTTTTGGGCTATGTAAACTAAAAATTATACCCATATATCCAAATCACATTGGTTGGTATCATGTGTGATGCTAGTAATTTGACGATGGAGGATAGGTTAGATCAAGTGTTAGTTTTCATATAAAATAAATGAAATGAAAAACATAATAATAAGCTTAACACCTCCATGCCTAGATCATAGGGCGAGTTCAGTGAACAAAAAAAAAATGACAAAACTCAACTAAAATGAAAATAACTTAAAAATTTCCTTACCTTTCTTCAATGCTCCAAATGATTTGTTCATTTGGTTTGCTCGACTTGTGTTCAATAAGTCTATAGCAAATAGAGTTGTGTGGCTCCTTCTCTCCTTCACACCATTGTTTGGCTTATGCTTACTTGATTTATCTTGATGGCTTGGATTTTGATTAACTCTATAGCTTTGAATCCTGCACCAAATCCTACATTATAACTTTACTATGCTTAAGCTCTCATAAACTCAATAGGCAATGACTTATATTTAGAGGTTTAGTAACTAACCCTAACCCAAGGTGAGTCAGAATGTAGTTAGAGATTGTAATGGGTTAAAACCTAACCTTAGTGAGTTAATTAACCCTAGTAGAGTTAAAATATGTCAAATGGTTATGATTAACAATGAATAGGCATGTTGAGATATTTTTGGATATTTGACAACTCACAAAAAGGTAATTATGAATTCTTAGGATATTCTTTGAATATGAAATTTCTTTTTTGATAATTCATTTAATTACTCATGGATGATTTAATTAGGAATTTGATTAGGTTTTATATGTTGATTAATTTTGTTTAGGTATTTTAGCATTTTATAAGATTTGAATTAATATTATATATGCATTTGTTCTATTTAATAGGTCTATATGTCAAATGGCATGTTATGAAGCTAAATTTGAGATGTTTAGTCATTCTTAGGTATTATTTGGAAAGGTTGGCAAGAATCAGTCTAAAGTCCAATATGAAGCCATTGGTTTCCAATTTTAGGTGTCTATGGTTTTCCCCTATTTGAAAAGGCATTGCAAGTTTTAAGAGTGGTAACATCTTCTCAAATATTGAAAAGGTCCAGTATGCTTATAACTTCAACAACAATGGATGAATAATAGGGTGCCCCTTAAGGGAGCAGTTGGCAAAGGGGGTTGGAAAATGGTCCATTGAAAGAAGGAAATGAGTGGACCAAGTAGATGAAAATAATGGGGATGAATGAACTAATTTTTTCATAAGTGGTTATAATCAGTAGCATATGTAGCTTCCCCAATTAGGTTAGATAAATAGGATGATTTTCCCAAAGGTGGTTATAATCATCAACATAAGTGGGATAAAAAGGTGATGATTTTCCCAAAGGTGGTTAGAATCTTTGAAAAAGGTGTAGGGTAACAAGAGACTAATTTGCCTAAAGGTAGTTATAATAAGTTAAAGGTAAAAAAAATTATTTGCTCATAAGCAGTTATAATCATTGGTAGGATAAAAACATGCCCCAGTTAGGTAGAATAAAATGAAATATTTACCCAAAGGAAGTTATAATCATTAACCCTCAAATTGATGGAAATGCAATGATTTTCCCAAAGGTAGTTATAATAATTGGTAATGCAAGTGGGATTATATAAAATGATTTGCCCAAAGGTGGTTATAATCATTATACCTTGATTATGGTAAACAAATGGGATGGTATACAATTATTTTCCCAAAGGCGGTTATAAGCATTATATCCCAATATTGGTAAACATGATATAGAGGTATAAGATGAATTTGGGTAACCTAATAGTAAGGAGATGTTAATCTAAACTAACAAAGGGAGAAAATTCTTTTGTTGTTTAATTACTCTATTTGGGATATGATTTGAATTAGATCGATATTTTTGTTGTTGTTGGTGCCAAAGAGATATCGATGCTACATTGTCATGTAGACTTTATAAAGTTAATTTTTGTTGTAGTACATGACAATAGGAATCATGATATAATACCATGAGGACTTGGATAAAATATGCATAAGGGTTGACTCCTAATCTAATAAATAATTGAAAACAATGCACTAATGATAAAAACAATGATGCAAATGTTGACATATGAATATGGATGGATTCAAGAATAGTGTACAAGGAGTCACCCAATGAACACACATAGAATGAATTAAGGCACAACAATAAATCAAAAATAAAATAAATAACAAATAAAACACCAAGAAAATAAACTAAATAAAGAGAAATAAACAAAAAAACAAATAGTTAGTCCCAATGTTAGTACAAACAATAGAACACAAACAAAATAGTGAACATTACTCCTAAAAAATAGGATATAATTTAACAAACAATGCACTAATAAATAATTGAAAACAATGCACTAATGATAAAAACAATGATGCAAATGTTGACAAACAGAATAGTGTACAAGAAGTCACCCAATGAACACACATAAAATGAATTAAGGCACAACAATAAATCAAAAATAAAATAAATAATAAATAAAACACCAAGAAAATAAACTAAATAAAGAGAAATAAACACAAATAGTTAGTCCCAATGTTAGTACAAACAATAGAACACAAACAAAATAGTGAACATTACTCCTAAAAAATAGGATATAATTTAAAAAACAAAAAATATGGGGGAATATAAGAAAAATAAGGGGATGGTCGAGTTGTCTCCATATGCGCTAGGCAAGTAGGAATTGCCTACATAGTTTCATGAATGCAATATCCAAAAAAACTTTAGGCCAAATGTAATTCTCCCAGGAAATGGGATAAACAAAAAATGATGATAAATAAAACATGATGGATGTTATATAAGAATGGGAATGGACTCATAAAATGGTGAGATCATGGGATAAAAGGGCCAATAAAGATGGGGAAACTAAATGACAAGTGGTTTCTTGTGACCTAGTAAGGGTTCCCATAATCCTTAAGGCAAAGAAGTGGTCAATGTTTTTGGTTTTTCTAAATCTATTTTAAAAATGTTTTTAGAATTTTTAGAGTATCTCAACTCAATCAAGAATGATGAGATACCAAATAGTCTAAGATTGTCAAATGGTGAGAGCGTTCAAACTTAAAATTGCTCACAAAATGAAAAGAGTGTGGTGAATGGGTGATTGAGCTAACCTCAACAAGTATCAAGATTTGGCCACATAGTACCAAGATATGACCTCAAGTCACTATAGTTTCACCTTAAAATAGAGGAATATAACTAATGTAGCAACCAATTAAAAAAAATAGGCATAGTTGGAATTATGTCATAGTACAACATGGGAATGGCAAGGTGGTACATCAAGGTATAATAAAAAAGTATTTCCCTAGTTTGCCCATAGGAAACAACAACATAAGTCAATGATACTAATTTCCCATAGGCATTTATAATTAGTATCAAAATGGTGGGGACACTAATTTTCCTAAAGGTAGCTCTAATCGGGCCCAGTTGGGTATAAATAATAGAATAAAAAATGAAGGATGTAAATTCTAAAACCTTTATCACACTGCTCTAAAATATAGCCTTTGTCTAGAATACTTGAAAAAAAGTTTGAAACTAATTTGAATCTTCATGCTAAAAGTATAACCAATGAAACAAAACCAAGGTCAAATGGGCTAGGTAAGGAGGGTCAAAATAAATGGGTTGATAGAGAAGGTATGGTAGAACATCAAAGTAATAGAATGGTATGGTATAAAAAATGTTTATAATATGGTACAACTTGAAACGGTCCTCATATATAATACTCAAGGTCTCTCAAATGAAGTAACACTTTAGGTGTATAATGGTCATTTTCTCATCAAGTTCATCCCTATTTCATATGGGAAGTCTGTATGCTCCAGCATCATAGTTTGCAACAATGATGAAAGGACCTACCCAATTGGGTTTGAATTTGCCTTTATGATTATTCTCAACTGTGGTATTCTTTTAGTTTTATATAAGAAAAAGATCACCAAGTTCAAATTTTATATGTTTCACATGTCTATTGTAGTGGCCATAGAGTCAGTTCTGATATGCGTGAAGATTTTTAATTTCATCTATGTATTTTTCATTAACTCTAGCTCTTGCAGGTGAGCTACTCGATAGTCTTCATCATCCAAGACATGTTTCAAAGAGATGAATTATGAAGGTAACTCAACCTCAAAGGGAATAATTTCTTTAGTACCATAAAATATTGAGTATGGAGTGGCATCTTTGGGAATACAATTATTGGTATGGTATGCCTAGAGGGTATGGAATATCTAGAGGTGTCAATTGTGGCTAGCATCATTGACAATATTTTTAAGGATGTTGGCAATGGTTTTATTAGATGCTTCTACCTAGCTATTACCTTATGGGTAATAGGCCATGGGAAAATGTTGAGTATTTTTTTTCTTAACACAAGTAATTCTACATATTTTTTCTTAAATGATTCACCATTATTAGATATAATTTTGGAGGGGATACCATAACAACAAATGAGATGGTTGAAGATGAATTTAGAAATTTACTTTCTAGTCATGTAAGTGAGGTGTATACCCATTTAGTGAATTATTCTATGGTGGTAAGTATATATTTATGGTCATTAGATGAGGTGGGTTTTATCTTCCCAATGAGATCAAGGCCCCATGTAGAAAATGGCCATGGTGTTATCATTGGTTTCAAATTCTTGTCTAGGGCATGAATTAGATTGGCATGTCATTGACATTTATCACATCTTTTGATATTTTTAGCTACATATTTATCAATTATTGGATAATATTATCCAATATATAAGATATTTTTGAAGAGGACTGCCTTGATAGTGTGGACTCTACATACTCCTTTTTGAACTTCACGTAACACTAATGTAGATTATACCGAAGTTAAACAATGAAATAGAATTCCATCAAACCTATGGTAGTATAAGGTTGGTCCAAGTAAGGTATAAAATGAAACATTGTGAATAAAGGATTTAGATTATTGATGGGATAGGTATGGTGGCATGATTTAATCATTAGGATAATTAGATAGGTCTAAATACCAAGTAGAGATGGGACCAATAATATCATAAATCATTGTGATAGTTCAAGATTCATGAGCTGACATTAGTAGATCTTTAATGAGAAATTGGTATTCTTTGGCTGTATCTATATGTTGAATCAATGATCCAATAGTATCCATGGCATATGTTATTCTATTACTAGCCCTTGGTATATGTTCAAATTGGACATCAACAATCTACTACTTGAGAGTGTCTACCATGGATTTATAGGGAACCAACTTGTCATCTTTGGTATGAAAGTGGTTTGTAACCTGATTGATGATTAATTGATAATCACCATAAACCTTTAGATGTGTTATGTTCTGTTATATTTATTGTTGAAGCCCTGCAATGAGTGCTTCATATTTGGCCATGTTATTAGTACAAGGAAATGTGATTCTAAATGATTTAGGGATTAGATCACCCTATAGAGTAATAAAGAAAAGGCCTACCCTTGATCTATGTGATGTTAATGATCCATCAAAATATAGATTCTAGTGCTAATCCTCAAGAGGTGTTTTAATGATGGCCATAACATATTTTTTAGAAAATTATAATGTTAGTGGCTCTATATTTACAAGGGGTACTTCAACAAGTTAATTTGTAAGAACCTACCCCTTGATGGATTTTTGGTTGACATACTTTATCTCAAACTCATTAAAAAACATGATCCATTTGGCCATGTGGCCTTGTAAATATATTTTAGATAGTAGATACTTGAGTGGATCTACTTTAAAAATGACCATGGTCTTGTTATTCAACATTTAATGTCATAGTTTTTGAGCTGGAAAGACCATAGCTAAATAAACTTTTTCAATGGGTGTATAATTATGCTCATACGTGACCAGTGTACAACTTAGATAGTATATGGCATGCTCTTTTTAATTATCATCATGTTGAGATAGAATTTCCCCTAGGGATTTATCTATCACTGATAGGTATATGAGGAATGGTTTTCCTGACAAAGGAGGTAATAAAATTAGTAGATTCTCTAAATAGTCCTTTAAATGCTAAAATAACATTTTGGAAATTTTCATCCCAAATACATATGACACCCTTCTTCATAAAGTGTGTGAAGGGATGACACTTTTCTACCAACTAAGATATGAAACATCTAATGGATTGGATCTTGCCCTTAAAATTATGTAGCTACTTCAAATTGGTCAATGGTGGCATGTCTATTATGGCTCGTACGTTGGATGGATTGACTTCAATGCCTCAACAAGACATAATGAAGCCAAGTAATTTACTTGATGTAACTCCAAAAACACACTTCTTAGGTTTGATCCTAATTTTGTATTCATGCAGTCACTCAAATATCTTCCTCAGTGTTGTTGGATGATCAACCCTGGTCTTTGATTTACCTATTATGTCATTAATGTAGTCTTTGATAATATCATGCATCATATCATGAAATATGACTGTCATGGATCTTTGGTAGGTGGCCCCTCAATTTTTGAGACCAAATGGCATAACTTGATAACAAAATGTTCCCCATAGGGTGGTGAACATGATTTTTTATTAGTTTTATGGTGTGATTTAGATCTAGTTGTAGCCTAAAATTTTGTTCATCAGTGAAATCATTTTATAAGCTATTATGGAGTTGAAAATCATGTCAATATTTGGTAAAGTAAAGTCATCCTTAGGGTAGGATTTATTTATGTGTATGAAATTAGTACAGATTATGATTCCTTTTAGTTTCTTGTTGACTAGTACAATGTTGGAAATCCATTCAAAATAATTGATTGGCCTAATACATCTCGCTTCCAAGAACTTTTCCAACTCTTTATTTACTAATACAACAATGCAAGGATGTATTTTGCATAAATTTTGTTTCACTAACTTAGCATCAGGATGTACCACAAGGTGGTGAACAACCAAGGTGGGGTCCAAATTAGGCATGTCAGAGTAGGCCCATGCAAATATATCAACAAATTCCCTCAAAGGGGTTGTAAGGAATTCTTATTCCTCCTTAGTGAGGGATGCACCTAATTTGATCCATTTTGGGTCATTTAGAATCCCAACATTTACCTCTATTATATCTTCCACTAGAAGGGTCAAACCATCTTTAAGAATAGTGGGTAAAGATTTAAACTAGCATGAAATAGTAGAGTCCTTTTTTAGGACTGGTTCTTTAAGTCTTCTTAGGCATGATGAATCAAAATACCCCAAGTGTAGGGATGGCCATGTAATAAACACTATTAATTTTTTTTGGATGATTTAATCAAAAGATTATTGTTCTTCAAGATTGAACTCATACCCATAAGCAAGTTCATCGTTGGTGGTGTCCTAGATGATTTGATCAAAATCTTGTTCTTATTCAAGACTAAACTTGGCCCCATAGACAAATTCATCATTAGTGGTATCCTAGTCTATGATTGAGGAAGATTGAACACCCCCATCTAATGGTGCCTAAAATAGGTTTTCACCACTAGACTGGCCTTTATCTTTACTATTTATCTAGTCTAAAAGTACCTCAAAGAGCTTTTCACTTTGGGACCTCAATATTTTATTTAATTTTTTTGGCGAAGGGTGTTCCCCGCTCTCCAAAATAGGCTTCAAGGTTCAACTTGATTGAGAATCCTTGTTTGTGGTCTCTAAATAGAACATTGTCCCTAAGGCCTAAAAATTTGCAAAAGGCCTCATCATTTTGGAACTCGTCAATCAGCACATTGGATTCTTATTGGCCCTAATATATTAATTGGGGATAATATAATAGGAGTGGGTTATGATGGATAACTAGTTGAAGGGTATAAATGGCATTATTGTCAAACAAATTGGTATGGATTAGGTTATAGAAATGGATTTGATCAAAATCTGATTCACTTTCAACATCATCATCACTAGTCACTGGTGATGAAAATTGAATAGAATACATGGGGTCAACCCCAAGTAGTTTAAATCTAAGTCCATAGGTTCATTTGTACCTAGTCATAGAAATTGGCTCACGTGTTCCCTATTGATTTGGCTCGAGTCATCCTCCTTCATAGTCTTGGTTTTACATGATATAATTAGGAATGGGGTATTTGGAATTTTTTTTAACAATCATCCAATTTGTCATTATACAACCATGATTCATCACCTTTGAGAGGGTCATGTTCTTGGCCAGAGGCCAATATGAAAGTGACAGTTGCTAGACTGTGCAGATGGCCTTTGCCCTTTATTTTCCATTACATGAGTGGTTTAGATTTTGTTCTTCCAAAGGACTTGGGGTTTTGTGGAAGATTGGTAATGTGAAAGGTGTCATAGGTCAAATATTCTCCTGGGCCATTAACCAAGATGGTGTAATGATTAGACATTTTAGGAGGTGGAATGTGGGAAAGTGAATCAAGGGTATTAGGGTCAATGAAGTTAGCCTCTAGTGAATCAATAAATATTGCCTTCCCCTTGTCCTTCTTTTCAATTAGATTCATGCCAAAGTGATAGTTATAACTTTTGAACTTCACCTCTAAATTCTTATAATGCTCATATAGATGCAAATCTCCTAGAATAGTAACCTCCATACCTAAATGGGAGAAATTAATACATTAGTGAAATGTAATTGGATTAAATGAATCTCATGTATCCAAGGTGTACCTAAAATCATATTATATGACAAATTAAGGTCTAACACATGGCATAGTGTATTATGGATCAAAGGCATAATGATAACTAGAAAGCTAATGGTGCATTGTGATTCTCATTCTTCATTGTTGTAGTATTTGATGGTGATTATTTCTGATTGGAGATATGTTATCATGTACCCAATAAGCTTGATAATATTTAGAGACATAATATTTGGGCTTGATCTATTGTCTATGAGAACATACTTTACTTTATGCCACATTATGTAAACTTTGGTGTATAATGGATTGTTATTAAGTGGGCCAAGGGATGATATATCACTTTGGTTGAAGGTTAATTATTGGAGTGGAGCTAGGTGTCCAACTAAATATTAAAATTTGTTTAGATATATGTCATTGGGAAATTGGGATTGGCCAAGGAATTCAATAAATATGTTTTTGTGGATTGTAGATGTATGCAACAAATCTAAAATAGAGATTTGTGTGCGCATATTTTACAATTATTCCACAATGTTAAATATATTTTATTGAAAAATGGTAATGTTGGGATCATTTTTTGATCCAAATTAATTAATTTATTATATTTTTGTTTAGATTTTATTTATGGTTTGGTTACACCCATTGGTGGTTGGTTTTGTAACCACCTCCTTTCTTTCATAAGCTTTATAAGCTTACATTTGTACAAAAATAATAATGAGATTTTACTTTGTTTTTCCTAAATGTATTTCTATGTTATTTCATCCATTTTACCAGGTTTTTAGTGGTATCATATCCTAGGAAAATTGAAGGGGGAAACCAAAAATATTTGCAGCACCATTCTAGTTCTAGTAAAGCCACGACCTAAAATCCTATCATGAAGATGCAATAATTTTATTGTATCTATTGAAATTGCCTAATGCAAATAATATAAAATTGAAGCTTGAACCTGAGGGAAGGTTCTATTTCATTTCAAGATTTTTTATTTAACTTTATTCACCAGCTAGAACTGTACGGTACATTATTTGCAAGTTTGGTTTTTTTTTTAAAAATTCATTTCCTACGTGGCTAGATTTCTATCAATGCAATTCAAAAATTCAAAAATATAATAAAATACATACATTTAAATTATATAAAATGGATAAATAAGATAGAAAAACATTGGCATGATGGAGTTTACAGCCTTTTAACCAAGCATATAAAGACTAGTTTTTCTTGTGGAAAAGAACAAACATTCTATATAGAAGAGTACAATAATCAACAAAGGAGACATTTGAACCAGAGAGTAGATTTGATCTCATTGAGTCATTGAAGAGAAAAGCATAGAGTTAGGCATAAGAGATAAATGAAAACAAACATTATAATTATTTAGTAAGAAGCGTAGTGAAAAAATAAGTGTGGTCTCCAACAAAAAAATATCTCATGCTAAATAGTATGATAAATAATTTGCTTTTATTGTTTGTAACACAAAATATAATAATTATTTTTTTAAATCTTTAATTTGGTGTGTGGGCCCTCCACAAAGGCAGCGAGTCAATTTTTTTTATTTTTCTCAGATAAAATATTTTTTACAAGGGAAAGTAATTTTTCTCATGGAAAAAACAATTAGGTTTAAATGTAAACATTTATATTAAAAGTCTTGTAAATCCTCTTAGAACACTTGGAAAATATTGTTTTGTTTAAATATTTGAAAGTATGAAGTCTTAGGTTCAAAACCCATTGATGTATTTTTTACCAAAATTTATTTTTGATCTTATTGTTTTGTAATGGAGTAATAAGGGTAAATTTGGTGATATAAGGGTGTAATAGGGGTTATAAGGTGCATTATTTTTACAAGTCCTAGGAAATTTTTGTATTTGGAAACTATTTTTGAAGGTAAAGGCAAAACCTCAAAATAGTATTCCCTTATCTTGTTTTGACTTATTTTTTTTAGCACCATGGAAAAAATTATGAATTTGATTTCCAAAAATGGTATATTTTCACCTAAAAATTACAAAGATTGGAGTAAGAACATGGAGAATACACTCATTTTTAATGACCTATGGGAAATCGCTGAGAAAGAAACCACACCACCAACTAAAAATGTAAATTTGATTGAATATCAAAAACGTGATAAATGTGCACTCACATTTTTGAAATTGTCTTGAACTGGATAGGTAATCATTCATATTGAGGTAGTTAAGACTAGTGCATGAAAAGCTTGGAAATCATTAAAAATATGTATGACAAGAAACCTACATAAAATAATATTGAACTTCTTATGCAACTATTGAACAATAAAATGACAGATAATGAAGATGTCTCTAAATATCTTTCATGCATGAAAACATTGAAACAAGAATATTGTACAACTAATGGTAAAATTAATGATGATATGTTGATTTATATCACATTGAATGGTCTTAATTATACATACACCAATTTTATTGAACTTATATATCTTAGTGATAAGCTTAAAGGTGCCACATTTGACTCTCTTTGTGAGTTATTAACTTAGCATGAGATATAGTTTGCAAGGAAGAAGAGTACATCCATATAAGAGGCCCATTATACCAAAATAGGTTTTCCATTATATGAGCATAACAAAAAACATTCTTCAAAGCACTATCAAAGACAAAAACACTATCCATGATGCACTTCTAGACATAAGCATCATTTTGGACATAGGGATCATTCTAGTTCTTCAGAGCATAGACATCAGTCTAGTTCTCTAAAGAATGAGTATCACCACAAACATTCACATGAACACAAGCACAATCACATGAATTCTTCTTTATATGGTTATTCTTATTCTAGTTCTAATGGACATGAGAGAATATGCTACAATCATGGTGGGATAGGACACCTCTCTATAGAGTGCCCCTCTAAAATGAGGTCCTCTTGACATCGACAGAAGGTAAAAGTAAACATTGCTAATCACTCTAGTCACTCTAGTCACTCTTCTAGATATTCTTCTACATATTATTTTGATGGATGGGATGATTATGAATTTGATTTCTCTACAGTTGATGACTATATATTATGATATTGTAACACACCCATCTTATGTGAGCTTCTAGGCTCAAGATTGAGATTTGATGTAGTAGTAATTTTTGGCTTGTGTACTTTGTTTTCATAGATCTAGTATTGATATGATCTTTGATGTGGAGAATTTTAGTGGTTTGTACTTGGTTTATTTGTTGCATGGCTTTTCACCTCTCATCTGATAGGGGGAGAGGATATTGCATATTGGCTTTCAATCAGTAATTGGTGATTTGTGGTACAACTCAACATTATGTTGCTAGCATTGTTAGTGCTAAGCAAAGGCCTACAAGAAATGTTAGCAATTATTGGGCATCATTTTGAGATGTGTCATACCTATTATAGAGGATATTCACTTATTGGATGGATTCTATGTGAGGATCAATGTAGTTGGATAGCACATGTTTGTGTTCTACTATAATACGGGGATGATCAGGGTGTGAATCAGTCTAAGATGCATAATATACCAGTTGTAATTGTGGTAGAGTCTACTTGAATGACTCATAGTTCATTGCTTTAGTCTTTCTATACCCCTTTGGATCAAGGGGGAGTTTGTTGGAATCATTTTTTGTTCTAAAGTAATTAATTTATTATATTTATATTTATATTCTATTTATGGGTTGGTTACACCCATTAGTGGTTGTGTAACCACCTCCTTTATTTTGTAAGCTTTATAAGCTTACATTTGTACACAAATAATAATGAGATTTTACTTTGTTTTTATCAAATATATTTTTATGTTATTTCCCCCATTTTATCAAGCCTTTAGGTAAATGGATTGTTCCTAGCTAGAATGGTTGGTTAGATGATGGGTGAATTGGAAAATGGTTGTGGGCTTGGTATGGTAATCCTCGACCTTCAAGTTGTGATTGCATAATTGGTATTAGATACAGGACCATTATTACTAGCAAATAATGGTAGAGAGGGACTATATAAGTATTGGTTGTCAGTGCATTTGTGCATGGTCACAAGCTAACAATGAGTTATCAGTATAAGGTCCAAAAGTGGGAATACGTAACTTTTTGGTTCACCTATATGCAGTCCCAAGTTAAGTAAGGATTACCAACATGTTTGGTTGATTGAGAATGATTAGTAATGATCTCATCTAATTGGTACTTTGTCTTGGATTAATGGAAATGGTATTAACTCAACCTCTTGTAATATGACCTACAATTGTGTTGTAGTCATGTAAAATTGCATGGTAAGTCAGTTAGTTGTTGGCATCATTCTACTCTTGGTTTTATCCATTATTTTGACATTATTGGTTATGTTTCTAATTTTTTTGGTTCTATTGGTTTTGCCTTGGTTTTTGATACTATTGTTGTTATTTTTGCATTGGTCATTATTGTTTCCATTATTTTTTGTTATTATGTTGGGTAAAAAGATCCTGATAAATTTCAAAGTTTTGATTGGATGTGTAAGATCCACAATCCAATATGATCTCTCTATTTTAAAAAATATACATAATCATATGTTTAGTTTACACACAATAATGAAAATGATATCCATTGATCTGATGATGCTCATAGACTTCATTTGGTATGTACCAATCTTGATAGGTATTTCCCTCAAGATAGCACTTTAGAATAGGCCAATCAATCAAACTAGCTAGAATGAGCATATGAAACATAGATTCAAGGGGATATCCAAGGTTACTAAATACATAATGAGTGGGCACATTCTACCTTCGAGGAGGGTTTTTCAAAAGGCATAGGGTATTGTATTTGTTGCATTGGTCTAGGTTGTTGTGCTTGCTGCATTTGTTGAAGAGTTCTTGGTTAGGAGTTATGTGCATATACACCATAGGCTATGAAGATGGTGTTTATACCATTTGGAAATATCATAAATCAATTACTCCATTACCAATAACATTATTTTTATAATTTAATTTCTTGGGTTTGTCATAGTTATTGGCCTAGGTTTGTTACAATGCTTGTGCTTGGACTTGGTTCTAATTCTAGCCATTATTTTGGTTTTAGTTCTAGCTCTAATTTGATGAGGTTAGTTTAATTATCCCTTTGTTAATGAGGGATATATAAATCAATAAACCTTTGACTATTATCTATTTAAAATTATGTGCACACTACAATTCCAAATTTTAAGATATCTCGATGTGTAGATTTTTAGTAAACACAATGACTAGTTGCTTATTTGGTAGACTATGGGTGAATCTGCTTACAAGGGCTCTCCATTAGTGTAGATAGATTTTGAAGCATTCACTAGAATTTTCATTTGATTGCATAAATTCTACCAATGAAATATCATTCTCACGATTATAAGAGAAGTGTTGCATGAACTTGTATGAAATATTGTCAAAATCAAATACGAAATTTATAGGCAACCTTAGGAACCATTCTAATGATTTTGCTTCTAGGATTCTTGGAAAAAAAATAATAGGTATATGTTACTATAGGCCATAGGTTGGCATGAAAAATATAATTTGATCAAATGGGCCTTGGGATCACCTTTACCCTTGTATTTTCCAAACTTTGGTGGTTCATAGCCTAGAGAAAATGGTATCTATAAGTACTCGATGTTGAAGGGTAAGAACACACATCATCCAAATTGAATTTCTTGATCTATTTTTTGTCTTGAATGAGGGAAATTGCATCATTCCTTTTTTTTAGTTCTTGTGCAAGGAAACCAACAAGATCATTGGCCTGAGATGAAGGCTATGTGATCACAAGTGGATTATTTTGACCAAGGTATGATGAAGGCATTTACTAGGGAATGTTGGATTGGTTTTGGAATAGACCAAGAATATGCATGCACAAATTAGGGTATGATTATTGAATTGCACATACTACAGTGCAATATTCTAGTTGGGATTGGGTATGTAGACTTGATGTTGGAAATACTATAGTTGGGATGGAGGTATATGGTCATACTATGCCTATTGAGGTTGAATAAGGACATGTTATTGACTAGTCATACCTTGTTGATTGAGGGGAACTTGTGAAATAAGACCCTATCTTTGAACTTGTGACATATTTTAGACAAAAGTGAATTGTTGACTAAGAGGTACTTGTGGAAATTAGAACCTCTTGGTTGCATGAATCCCTATTGGGAAGTAGATGCATGTTAAAGATTTGGTATTTGTTACTGACCAATATTTATATGTTATTGATTAGACATCAATTGGTTTTGCATTAACATGTTAGTCTATGATTAAAGAGGTATGTTCACTACTACCTAGTGATATGAAACATTGGTTTCCCCTTATTGAGGTGGTTGTATGTTTTACCTATGATGCATGGGTACATTGGATAGTACCTATTATTGTGGAATATTACTTATCACCTATTGGGATGGAGTAAGATTCATCACATTTTGTCATGACACAACACTAATCATTGGTTGACTACTTAATCCTTGATGTTGTGTGATTGAATAAGTGATTGGTTGCAAATTAGTGGTAGTTGGCTAAGGTTGAGAAGTATAAACTCCTACTCCTTGAGTTTGCAAATCACTCACAATTTTATTTAAAGGCATATTTTAATTTTGACTATTTGTTTGTGCCTTAAAACCACTTTGGTTTAAATTATATGCTACTTTTGTATTGTCCACTATGTTTGGCTCATTATTCTACATAAAAATAGAAGATACTTTTTTGATAGTTGGGGTACTAAACATATTTTCTTCTAAAGTGCTTTATGTAACTGGGTCTAAACCCTGATTTTCTTAACTTGTCAACTCAGACAAGAATCTTGTTAAAGGAAGTGAATTAATAATAGGTGCATTTAACATGGTCATATGATTAAACTTACATGTTAGGTTTTGATATGTCTAGCATGTTGTCTATATTTAAATGAATTTGTCCTCCATGAGGCCTCTTTATGTGACAAGTGTACATGAATCTTGATATGGCATTAGAACAATGTCATTAGGGTTACTATAAGAGGCATGTTTATTTAAAGACACATTATAAGGCCCTTTCACTAGACATGGAAAGTTTTCATGCCCTACCTATGTGGCTCTATTAGGATCATAGTCTAGCAACATTGTAACAAATAAGATTACTATTGGACTTGTTCTATAATCAAACTTATGCTAGCCAAATATTAGGTCATTATTTCTTGGTCTTGCTCTGTGTACAGAGGCATGCTAAGAAAATAATTAGCCAAAGGATCTTGACTCTAACTACCTAATTGAACATTGTAAGGTAGATAAGAATATATCTCCCAAATAGCATCATCTTCATAAGGGTCTTGAACAAAGTCCTCTTGTGTGATAACATTTCCATATCGTGGATTATACATGAATCCACTATGTGTATGGTGAGACATGGTCAAATCAATGGAAAATGTTTCATGACAAGAGAGATTAGAGTTTTAAAAACTCTAAAAATCTATGTCTAAAAAGATAAAAGGTTCAAACTAGGTATAACTTAGTCAGAGGAGTGGATCTTTATCTTTAAAAGGTCTATGCAAAGACTTGGTAAAAATATTATAACGTCAAATGTCTAATGTTAAATGTCTCACACAAATAAGGTCAATTAGATGAACTAAAAATAAGATGCCAAACTCTAGGTCTAAGATGTTCCAAATAGGTATAAACTAAGAAAGATAAAAGTTTCTAGGTCTTTTGGTCAGGCATCAAATTCTAGGCTCAAACAAGGCATGTGTTAGGACTCTTGGCAAAACTCATCATCAAAATATAGACTTGAAACAAAGAGATTATTTTAATCTAAAAAATTTGGAACACTTTGGCATAAACTAGGCACTTGATTCTATATATAAACGTGATCAAATTGGTATAAGGTAATAAATAAAAGGCATTTGGAGATAAACTGATTCTCTCAAATAAAGGCACAAAAAATATAGTTTTCAAAATTTAGGTCAAAAATTAACCTAAGATAGGCAACCCAAAAGAGAAATATCTATGTATTATCCCCTATGAGATGAGGCATAAAAAAAAATTAATTAATGTTTAGATCCAAAATTGTAAAGGTTAATTTAAAACTAAACTTAGGATAACTTAGGCTTTATGACCAATAATCTAGGAAAATTTGAAAAACATAACTGCACTAAAACAAAGATCCCACAAGACAGATGTGATTGGTTTTAAATAATGGTAATTTGGACACAAGACAAGATAAGTCTATTGAAATAATTTGAGTAATGTAACTAAATAAGTGATCTCAAATGATATAAATAATTTTTTCTTTCAAAGACTTTCTAAGGCTCAAAACTTGAACTAATTTGGGTAGTGTAACATTACCCATTTCAATCAAGTGACACACAACATTTTTGACATAAAAAGTCTAAGTTGAAGTAAGGTATCAAATGGATGGCATAACACCTTCTGAAATAATGAAGTAGTGTAGACAAACAAACTCATTTATGATGTGGTACAATAAACAAAGTTTTAGATAGAAAACACCAAGCAATAAAAGGAAAAAGACTAAATACAATTAAGTATATCATCCTAGATCTTATCAAGGTATGTCAAGTGGGGTTGACTAAAACTTAAAATTTATGACCATCTATATTGATCCCAAGTGTGGATAACATAAGAAAAACGTCACATCAATTGAGTTCATATCGATCAACTTATCATGCAAGGGTCTATTCCTTTATATAATGATTCCATTCATGGAATGCCTAGTGTAATATCTTGGTTAACCAAACTTGACTTGAACCTTCATTAGAAAAGGAGAGGTTAACCACTTAACCCCATGGATCTCATATTATGCATACCCTAATTTTTATACCCCAATATAGAGCAAGGTTGAAACTCTATTGGGAGATGAAGCCCTAGGTCAATGCTTCCCTAAAGAAATTGTGAAGAGGTAATAACCTCCCTTTCACAAGACAAATTGCATGAAAATAAAATACTAAGTATAAAGACTTTAGGGTTACGTTTAGATCACCCAAACCATATAGGTTTTTGGGATAGCCTAGATGAATTTCTTTTCACACTTTGGACTAGGCACAAATGCAATGAAAAGGCACTTTTGGTCACCCATGTTCCCTATAGGGGATGAGAGGAGAGTATACATGTTCTATTAATTTTGTGAAATCTAAAAAACAAGCTCAAATAAACATTTTCAATGAATTGTGATTGAATTAAGTGTTGATTTTAGGCACCAAATTGAAATGTGTGACAAAATTCTTTACTTGGCCCCTTGGATTAAGTGTGAAATCTTGAAATAATTTGCACAACACAAATTAAACAAAAAAATCTATGTATATTTTAATTCCAAAACCCAAATGTTCAAGATTTAGCCTAAATTCATTTTTAAACACAAAAAATAAGTGTTCAAGACTTAAGCATTCATTTTAAGACCAAAAATGAAGTGTTAAAAACATTAGAAATCCTAACTCATTTTAAGCACCAAAGATCAAATGTTCAAGATTTAACATGTTCATTTTAGCACCAAAATGAAGTGTGAATGACTTAGCTAATTATTTTTAGGTACCCAAAATGAAATGTTAAAAACATTTAAACTTTCAATTTTGTGTTCCAATCACATCTTGAACCTGTAAGGATTGGATAGTCTCTCCCTATTTTAAATAATTTTCAATGGTGAGCAAATGAACTTTGAAAAAGTAGCTCTCAATTTTTTATTTTTAAAAATATAGTGACCATGGTTGGTCAGAACTGATCAATGTCAATTTTAAGGTAACTAATGTCATTCAATCTCAAAAATAATTGATGACAATATTAAAGGACTGATACTAGTCAACTAAGGCTGATGTTGATCACCTTTGAACCTAAAGGTAAAGCCACACAATATTAAAATGTTAGGTTAGTGAAAAAAATGTTAAAAAATATTTGAAACTCACAACATAATGGTTAGGTAGAGAGTATAAAGATCAAAGGAACCAATAAAGAATGATAAGGAATGCTAAAAATATTCAAAATGTTATCTTTTTGAACCATATTTTGCCCTACATACCGACTGATAATGGTCACATAGAACCGAGCTTGGTTAGGCAAGATTGATGATGGTTTGGTAGAACTGATGTCGATTAGGCTTGATCGATCTAGGTCTCTATGTAGATATGAGTTAATTAAAACATTTAAAATATGAAAAAATCAAAGCTAAAACTTCAATTTTGATGATATTCAAGCATTTATGTAAATTTATGAGTTGCATCTTCATCTCCTTGGTATGCAGGGTACTCAAGGTCTCACTAGGCATGTCATTTGTGATGCTAGGAATTTGAGGATGGAGGAGAGGTTAGATCAAGTGTTAGTTTTCATATAAAAAAATGAAATGAAAAACACACTAACAATCTTAACATCTCCATGCCTAGATCATAGGGGGAGCTTAATGAACAAACAACAAATGACAAAGCTCAATTAAAATGCAAAGAACACATAAATTTCATTACCTTCCTTGAATACTCCAAATGATATGTTTGTTTGTTTTGATCGGCTTGTGCTCAAGAAGTCTTTGGCAAATGGATTTGTGTGGCTCCTTCTCTCCTTGTTACCATTATTTTACTCATGATTTCTTGATGTATCTTGATGTTTTGGCTTGTGATTTTAGCATTATAACTCTATATATTTCAATCATGCACCAAATATTGCATCATAATTTTACTATGCTCAAGATCTCATAAATTCAATAGGCAATGAATTTTATTTATAAGTTTAGTAACTAACCCCATCCCAAGGTGAGTTACAGTGTAGTTAGAGCTTAGAATGGGTTCAAACCTAACCTTAGTGAGTTAATTAACCCCATTAGAGTTAAAAGGTGTCAAATGGTCATGATTAGCAATGAATAGGCATGTTGAGATATTTTTGGATATTTGACAACTCACAAAAAGGTAATTATGAATTCCTAAGATATTCTTTGGTTTTTGAATTTCCTTTTGATAATTCATTTAATTACTCATGGATGATTCAATTAGGAATTTAATTAATTTTTGCATGTTAATTCATTCTATTTAGGTATTTTAGCATTTTACAAGATTGGAATTAATGCCATGTGTGCATTTGCTCTATTAATAGGTATATAGGCCAAATTGCATGCTATGAATCCAAATTTGAGTTGTTTAGTTATTCTTAGGTTGGATTTGAAAAGGTTGGTAATAATTGGTCTAGATTATGATATGAAGCCACTAGTGGCCAATTTTAGGTGTCTACAACATGTTTAATGTCCCCATTATGACTGAAGATAATGTTGCTCTATTAGAAGACCTCACTCAAAACATTATGGATAGAATGCAAGTGCATTCCAATTTAAACTAAGGTTGGTATAAATTATCATCAAGAAAGTCATAACATATTCATCAAAATAATGCTATGAGTGGATTGTAAAAGTAGGGGATAAGTGCACCTATTTCCTAAAATCAAAATTTAACTTACACTCCTCAACCAATTACTTTATCAAGTACACAATAAGGGAAACAAGTACAAATCCAATAGCCGGTGTTCATGCAATAACAAGTTTCCAATATTTATCAAGTACCAAGTGATTTTAAATAGTTTCCTTTTACCCAATGGGTATTTCATGTATAACAAGGATCCAACTTTTAACACCTTAAATATTAGGGTTCTAGTCAACAAGATTTTCCCTTTAAATAAGAGAGTTTGATGAGTAGGTAGTAAGTTCCCTCCCAAAATCAACAACAACAACAACACATCCCATAGAGCCAAATACCATTACCACAGACATAATTTAATATCCAATGTCATGTAGCCAATCTAAACTAGAATGTTTTCCAACAATAGTGTATTCTATATCAACAATACAATCCTAACACATGGATATGTATAATTAATCATCTGACCAATTTTACTAACATTCCATAATATGCCTACCTCGGTCAAGGTAATCCACCTTTGGTTGCATACCCCCAACAACAATAGTCCACTCCATCTAACTTCCTTTCCCAAGAGTTACAACAAATGAAAAATGCAATTTAATCCATATAGACCAAAAATCAACAAAGAAATTCAAACTAGATGAAATATGCTTGTATCTATTCAATATGGATTATCTTCAAGTACCATTTTTATCATCTTATGAGCTTCCTAAATTTGAAAAATATGAGGTAAAAGGTGAACCCAAAGAGCATCTTAAATAATTCTTTATTGTATTCTATCTAGTGCCATAAAATGACATATACTTGTTTCTTATCTTTCCAAGGAGTCTAGCTAGACAAGATTTAGAATGGATTTTGAAAATGCCAAAGAATTATGTACCTAACTTCGATGATATTTCTAATAAGCTCATACAACAATTTTCATATAATCTTGAGCATGAGATTATAGTTGTCAACTTGTGCTAAGAAAAATAGAGGAATGGTGAAAGCTTTGTTGCTTACTTACAATGTTGGAGAACACTCATAAGCTAATTTACTCATAATTTACCACATAAATAGTTAGCCAAAATATTTATCAGAAGCCTAAAAATAAATATATCTTACCATCTTGAGCTCTAATGTGTTGATACATTTGAATAGGTTATTGAGAAAGGAATACAAATTGAAAAATCACTTGTTAAAAATGGGATAATTAAGCTATCTTCTTCTAATTAGATCCAAAATTATCATCAAGTCCAATATAACCAAAACCAAATCCAAAACCATAATCATAACCCAATCAAAACACCAGCTTTAATGCCTCCTTAGGCTAACAACAATGACTGATCGAAGGCCTAAAAACTAAATAAGAATGTTATTGGTAATGGGTCACTGAATCATGCCATATTTAGACAGTGCAAACACCTACTATCTATTTACCTCCATCCATTCAAAAACCACCACCTCCATACATTTATCCAAGGCCTCCACAAAACTAATATCCATATAATTAAAACCAATTACAATCCCCTCCTCCAAGGAGAAGACTTCCCATTGATAGACAATTCAGTGACCTTGGTGAGCCTATTTAATTTGTGATCTAAAAGTTGGTTCAAAAAAATATGATTATTTAGCCAATAATGAAGCTATTTACTAAGGGGATTCATTTTCATGATTGGTACAAAGAACATGAATTTTATAAGTACCATCATGTCTAGGGATATTCTATATTATAGTGTATCTAGCTCAGACATCTGATTGAAAATATGTTACAAAATGGAGAGATACAAAGATATACCCATGTTCCTACAACCAATTTTAACTTGGGAATCTATTAGGATCCATTACCCTGATATAAAAATAATAATAACCCATAGTAGTCCCAACAAAAACAAAAACCATGACAAATAACTCCACCATAAAATCAATAGAAATAAAGCCAACCATAACAACAATAGTATAATGGTCAGAACCAAGGACAAACTGACCAAACCAACTAAGGAGGCTATCATGTCATTGATTATACCTAAAATAATGTTATAGGAAACATTTTAGGCATTCATGTTTCCACTATTACCATTAATCCCCTACTAAATACCAATACACCAAGACCTTCCCCCAATAATGCCTATCAACCTCCTTATACCCATAATTCTTTTTTGGACTATATTAGCAATCAGGCTCAACACCAGCCTATAATTACCATTTTAGGCCCTATTACCTCCCTAACCAACTACCAAAGCCAAGTACCAAATTGAGATTATGCAATCATAACTTGACAAGCCAATATCACTATTAAGGGACTATATCAAAATACAATGAATAAGCCCATTCAACCTTCCATGATTATAAAAAATAAACCAATTGCCAAAACCAAGGGGAAAATCTATGATATAATGAATTATCTAAAGAATACATCCATGAAAATGTCCATCATGGATTTAATGTGGACGTCTAACATCCATAAAAACATCTTGAATGAGTACTTAAGCCAATCCCTCATGCCATATGACATCACTCCAAACAAATTTCAAGCCATGGTAGGACCTTTGTCCCTTATCCAATGTCTTACCTTTGACCAAAGTGACATGTCATCCTTGGGTCATTTACATAATAACCCATTATACATAGAGGTTGGTATAAAAAACCATAAAGTTAAATGCATCCTTATAGACAATGGTTCAAGCCTTAACATTGTGTCTCTAAAGTTGATCAAACATCTTGGATATATAGTAGCTAATTTTCAGCTAGATACCATTGTTATCAAGGCACATGATAATGAGGAATGAGAATCTCAAGGTACTATTAGCTTGACAATGGTCATTAGGATTTTTACCCATGCCATTGTATACCATGTTTTAGACTTGGAATTATCTTACAATATATTATTGGGCCAACCCTAGCTCCATGAAATTAAGGCCATACCTTCCATATTTCATTAGTGTATAAAATATCCCCATTCTATGATGGAAGTGACTATACTAACTAATCTTCAGTAATATTAGTATTGTAAACATCTCAAGGTTGAGTATAAGAGCTATAACTATCAACATGGCATGAATCATATACCCAAATCTTATGGAAGAAGAGCCAAAAATGGAAAATCAATTGAATCAAGACCAAAAGCTAATTAGATTGACCTAAATATCCTAGCTGCTACCTCATTTATGCCTCCACCAGACATTATAAATCACTTACATATAATTTATAGAGGTCTCAAAGAACACAATAACCATGATTCATTCCATATTTCCAAATTATCATAAAATCCAAAATCTTATGAAATACCCAATGCCAAAACTACTTTCACGAAGTGGTATCCCAAAGGAAAATCTTAGTCGAATAAAATCATTATTTTCAAACTAACCTTTGGCCTAGAATAAAATTGCTTAGCTAAATATGATCCATTGCTTTACATTGATGAGTTAACTGACTATTACCAAATACTAAAGTATCTTATTCCTAACTAGATTGTGTATCACCTAGCTTATGAAGGTAGAGGCATGGGGCTACATCTCTAAGGAATGATCGAACCAATCTTAATGACCAAGTATAAGGAACCCATTATACTAGATTTAAACTACTTGGGGGTGACCCTGCACACCTTATTTGTGTTCTGACACCATCAACTAGTGAAGATGATACTGGTAGCCATGTAGGGTCTAATTATAACATCTATGATGACCTTGCCAATACAAATTTATTTAACCCTCACATTGTTTGTATCATTAACCCTATTTAGCAACACCATTAACCCTTTATCACCCATAGTTGATAGATTGGGACCAATAAGAGTAAACAATTCCATTATACAAGTTTGAAAATAATGAGGCCATATGCAACTTTCTAGGATTGAGGAATCACATTTTTCTTGGATATCAAAAGCAAGGATTTTCTATCAAATTAGATTCCCCTACCTATTTTGAAGAATAGGTGAACTTCCTTAGACAAAAACAATATCAAACACAAAAAATGAGGTCTAAATGTGAAATCCTCTTTGAGGCACTTTATGACCAGGGTAAAAGTAAATAAAAAGGCATGTCTATTGGTGAAAACTAGTTTTTGATGTCATTAAATGGGGATCTTCACCCCTCTTCCTATGAAGCACAAGAGATCTATAGTCCAAAGCCTATTTATGAATATGAAATTAGCATCAAAGGATTGGAAATATTTTGTGCATATGATTCAAGAGTGCCCTGAAGTAATTATTTCATGGCCTTTACTAGTATTAGGAGATTCTAAGTCATCTTAATTGGGAGAATTAGACAATACAGTCTGGCTAGAGGACTTTGCCATTGCCAACTAGTTTACCTCTTTACTGACTATTTTAGAATATGGTTTTATGTTTCTTGTAGAGGATACTTTAGAGGTTAATATTGGGACTCCAAAGGACCCAAAGTAGATCAAAATAGGTGCATCCCTCACTAAGGAGTAAAATGAAGTTTTTACAGCCCTTCTTAGGGTGTTTGTTGGCATAATTGTGATTTCTTATTCAAACATGCCAAGTTTAGACCTTAACTTGGTTTTACACCATATTATTTTATATTATAATTCCAAAATTGTTAAATAGAATTTGCATAATCATCCTCATATTATTGTGATACTCAAAAAAGTGTTGGAGAAACTCTTAGATGTGTTATGCATTAGGCTGATCAGAATGGATTTCTAACATTGTGCTAGTGAGCAAGAAACTAGAAAGTATCAAAACATGCACTAATTTCAAGGATATCAACAAATCCTACCCAAAAGATGACTTTCCTCTACCTAAAATTGACATAATAGTTGACTCAATGACTAGATATTAAATTCTTTCTCTTATAGATGGTTTTTCAAGATATAATAAGATCAGAATAACACCATAAGACCAATACAAGACAATGTTTACCACTCCATGGGGAATGATTTTTTATCAAGTGATGCCACTTAGACTCAAGAATACAAGATCCATTTACCAATAAGCCATGATAGTTATTTTTCATGATATGATGCATGCCATTATTAAAGACTATGTCAATGATATCCTAGGTAAATCAAAGACCCGTGTTGACCATCAAACCATATTATCAAGAATCTTTAAGAGACCACAAGTACAATTTTAGGGTTAATATGAATAAGTGTGTATTTGGTGTAACTTATAGTAAATTTTTAGGCTTCATTGTCTCTTAAAATAACATTGAAGTTGATCTAGAAAGCCATTACCAAAATTATACCATCATCTACCTTGAAGTAGCTCTATAGTTTACAAGGCAAAATCTAGTCAATTTGATACTTTATATCATAGTTGGAAGACAAATGTCATCTATTTACATATTTTATGAAGAATGGAATTACTTTATCTTGAAATGAAGAGTTTCATAAAGCATTGGATCAACTTAAGGAATATCTACCCAATCCTCCTATTTTATTGCCATCGATGCCAAACAAGCCATTATTATTTGACATGTTAGTGATTGAAAATTCCATATAGGGACTTTTGGCATAATATGATGAACAACATAAAGAGCATGCCATGTATTATTTGAGAAAAAAATTATTCATTTATGAGCACAATTATACACTAATACCATGTTTAGTAATGGTGTTCATATCCCAAAAGTTATGTCATTACATGTTGTACAACAAAACCATTATTATTGCCAAAGTAGATTTTCTTGAGTATCTACTTTCAAAGACAGCTCTAAAGGGATACATGGCAAAGTGGAGCATATTTGTGAGTGATTTTGAGTTTGAATATGATAATCAGAAAGCTATTAAGGGGGAAGTTATCATAGATTAATTTGTAGAAGATCCTCTTCATGATACTCAACCCCTTACATTTGGATTTTAAGATAACACCACCATGACCAATATAGAAGTAGAAGCACCTTTTGAGGTAGAATAGTTGAAGATGTACTTTGATGCTTCATTCATAGCTCATGGATCAGGTGCAAAAATATTATTTTTTATGCCACAAGGGGATCTCATTCCTTTGTCATTTCACATTGGTTTCCCCTATACCAATAACATGGTCGAGTATGAAGCACTTATTGAAGGGATTTTCATTAGTCATTATAGTGGAACATATAACATTTATTAGTGTATGGTGATTCTTATGTAATAATCAATTAGGTCATAAACTAGTACCAAACTATGGATGAGAAGTTTGTACCAAATAAAGATATGGTCGATACTCTCAATATGAAAATTACAACCATTTAGTTTGAAAAAATACCTCAAGCCAATAAAAAATAGTTAATGTGATGGCCACCTTGACTCCATAATTTAGATCACTGACAAAGCAAATGATTATCAATTTCTTGTAAAACATCTCGTAGCACCAACATATTAATAATCAGTTGTCAAGATGGTTTATGACATTATTGGTCCCACATCTCCATGGTATTATGACATATATACCTATCCCCAAGACCAAACTATTCCACCTGACCTATCACATAAAAAACAAAAAACCTTCATCCACAAAGCCTCTCATTATACCCTACTTTGACCAACCATTTATCATAAAATCTATTATAGAATTCTATTTCATTGTTTACATTTAGTATAATTTGGATTAGTGTTTAAGGAAGTTCATGAAGGATTATGTGGATTCAACAATAGTGGGGAAATTTTAGCCAAAAATTTAATGTGTACTAGTTATTACTAGTTGACTATGGAAATAGACACACCTACATATTGGAAAAGGTGTGTAAAGTGTCAAAAACATGGTAATCTAATTCATGCTCCAGCATAAACACTTAAACCTTGGAAAAACCATGACCATTCTCAACATGGGGACTCAAAATCATAGGGAATATTAATCTTACATCCTCAAATGGTCATAAACACATCCCGATTGCTACTAAATATTGTACTAAGTGGGTGTATGACATTCCCCTCACTTACATAACCGATAAGTAGATATCCAAATTAATATTTAACCATCTCATCTGTCATTATGATAACCCCTATAAAATTATATATAATAATGGTGGATCATTTATAACCGAAGATGTGAAAACACTTTATACTGAATACCATATCAAACAACATTTTTCTACCATCTATTACCCACAACGCAATGTGATGCATGAGCATCACTACCTCTTGTGTAAATACTAGTCTAATTTTCATGTTTAGAGTCTTAGTAGGTTGTCATAGTCTTTAAGAGTCTATAGGAAACATTTTGAACTGATAAGATGCTATCAAATTTGAATTATGGACCTTTTGGCATTTTCCTGCCTAAAAGGCCAATTTAAACATTTGAAAATGTTTTATTGTCTCTAAAGTGTCTTAGTTTTGTTAAAAGGTCAAAATGTGATGACCTTGTGTATTAGGGGTCTTAAAGGGATGTTTAGTGTTGTCTTTTAATTGTTATGAGTTCAAGGTAGTTATCACTCCCAATGTACAAGTGGGAGTTACTAGGGAGTTACAAGTTAGTTACAAATCCTTTTGGAATAAGTAAGTGTTTTTGTTTGGTATCGAATTAGGTCATTAAAGAGTGAGAGAATGCGACTAGTGAATAGGTTTGGATTTAAAGGAATGAAATGTATTGAACCCAAATAAGTAAATGAAGATTTTAGACCTTGTACTTTGCATTTACAATGGCTTGACTGTGTAGGACTGAGTAACATAAAAAGGAAATTTTTTTTATTTGCTTTAGTATTGTCTTGTGAGATTGTTAATTTGAATACATACTAATTAAGGTTGGGTAATTTTATTTTTTATATATATAAGACCCTGTGTAAGGATTTAGTGTGTTAATACTATGTTCTTACTCTATATATCATGTTGGAAAATACTATGTAATTAGTATTGGAGAAAGGAATCAAACTGTGATGGTTTCATAAGCTTCTTGTATTTTTAATATTTCATACATATTTGTCTTAGTAGTGATTCAAGTATTAACTTGGTGGATTTCCAATATTCTCATGAGAGGTCAATCCCAGAAACCTTACGAGTTTTAATTTCTATGTTTAATACCATGTTTCAAGATAGAAGACTGAGTAAGCATATTATACAAACAAGATTCCTGTGAAAAGTAGTTGGAAGCACTCTCTTGATTGGTAATATTCTATTTACATGTTCTTGAATATTTTGGGTAATCTATATTCATTTTGACAAATATGCCAATAAGCTTTGTGTTCATACCTTGTTTGGATTAGATTTCGTATGCTAAGACTGAGTAAAAGGTTGATTGTGGAGCAAGATCAAGGAGAAAGATTCAATGGGAACATAGTATGAAGGATTTGGTAAGCTTGTATATGTGTTATAATCTTAGTTAAATCCTTTGATTTTGTGGGTTTAAAGACTTTGTTTCTTAGACCAAGTTATAAGACCAAATTGTGCCCTATTTTTTGTGTTTTAAGAGACTAGAGAGATTATGAAGGAAGGAAACCCAATAGAAACTATATTGAAGTGTCTTGATAATTAATATATAGTGTTGGAACGTTCCAAATGATTGCTAAGATTTTATAGTCATTATGGTCATCGGGAGAAGGTTGGAAAACTATAGATTACTATGTTTTTACACATAATCATGAGTAAGCATGATGAAAATGTATGAGATGGGCATCAAGAGGATTATCTAATGCCTAAATAAGGCATATAGAAGCCTGAATTCATTCATAAATCACTTAGGTTTAAATTTTTTGGGGAACCTAATAATTTTAAACAAACCTTTTCAAGATGTACAATCTCATGATTGAGTGTTCAGAGTGACACAAAATGGGATTAAAAGCTTGAATAGTTGATGGAAAATTGCTTTAGAATCTATGTATAGGATGTACAGACATTAAGCAGAGTTAATACAACCATCAAAGTCATTTGTAAGTGGATTGAAAGAATAGTAAAGACAAATGTTACCTCTTGGGTGTTCTCTACCTACTACCATCCTATACTATGGTTTTAAGATGAACATTGGTATTTATAGTGATTTAACTAACCAAATACCTTGAAAAATAGTAAAATATTAGGGTGGATTATAAGTTAAGGAATTTTTAATATTTTAGAGTATTGTTGTACATAATCGTACCATTAAAAAGGACTGTTATAAAAATAAACCTAGAGATGTCTAATAGGCCTAATAGTAACCTATAAGGGGATCAAAGAGTGATTAAGAAATACATTTGGGTCTTGTAAACCTATGGGAAGTTGAATCTTGAAAAAGGGTGTTTGAGAAAAATAATTAGTTTCTTAGTAAACCACTGTACGATTTCATACAATCAAAAATGGGTGAGAAAAAGGCTACAAGCCTGTGTGCCAAGGTGAGTAAAGGTGGTGTGGCATTAGTAATAGGTGATCAATAATGTAGTTAATTGTATAATAATACTAAAGATAACCTAAATAATATGATAAAGATATAAAAATCCATAACATAACCAGGGAAACCTCAAAACCATTGTTTGAAGAATGAACCTAGTAAGCCATTACCAAGAAGTGAAACAAGAACAAGATAAAAGTGAGAGAGAGTTTGAAAAAGTGAGATTGTTGGTGTAACATATGCATAATTTTCATTTCAAAGTGAGAAATATTCTATGGAGAAGTCTAGGTATATATTTGTTGTTTATTTTTAGTTTATGCAGTGATTAGTTCATTGAAAGTATGATGAAAGTTATTTGAGAAAAATACCCAAAGAAGATTATAAGTGATTGCAAGTAGTTGATCAAAGTAGATTGAAAGACAAGATAGGCTTGAGGAGAGAGAAAGAGCTAAATAAGATCATTAATCCAAGGAGATAGCCTAGATGAGGATGGATCAAGGTGAAAAAGACTTGCTTAAGGTGGAACAAGGTGCAAGAGACTTGTTTAAGGTAGAGCAAGGTGAAAAAGAATCACTTAAGAGAGTAAAACTACCCAATACAAAGGACCAACAAGGAGAATAAGAGATACATATGATAATTTTGGATGATTGGGTAGAAATATTGTTTTCAAATTCATCAAATTATTTATCATGCATCCAAAAAAAGGAGATTTCAGATTACTTTGTAGAGAAAATAAGTATGTTGAGGGCATTAACCATGGATATAGAAGTTATTGATTAGGTAAAAAAACAAGAAGAGGATAAATAGGTTGCATATGTTGAGAGGTTTGAAGAAGATAAAGAGGAAACAAGAAACAACACAAAAAATAGTAGAAATAAGCATAATGAGAACAAGTGTGCAAGATCAAGAGTATGGTATTCAAGAAGGCAAGTAGCAGGTTATTTTTTTTATTTGTGTGTTTCATGTGTAGGATGGTTTTAGGACAAGAACCAAGTGTTGAATATGATCTAAAGAGAGATAAATATTCAAGAGAATAACCTCAAAGAAGAAATAAAGAAAGAGAAGAATCAAGGAGGATACAATAATAATAATAATAATAATAATAATAATAAAAGGCCTATGTGTTTCAAATAGGCCTTGGGATCTAGGTGGACTTACACTTAGAATAATTATTCTAAAATAGAATATGAATTCTAAATAATTTACAACTTTTAGGGAAATTTTTCATTTGGTCCTCGGTAGTATGATGTAGGATCATCACTACTTCTTGTATAAATATTAGTCTAATTGTCATGTTTAGAGTCTTAGTAGGTTTTCATGGTATTTAAGAGTTTGTAGGAAACATTTTAAAATAATAAGACGCTATCAAATTTGAATTATGGACCTTTAAGTATTTTCATTCCTAAAAGGCCAATTCAAATATTTGAAAATGTTGTATTGTCTCTAAAGTGTCTCAATGTTGTAAAAGGTAAAAGTGTGATGAATTTGTGTTTTAGGGGTCTTAAATGGATGTTTAGGGTTATTTTTTACTTGATAGGAGTTTAAGGTAGTTATCGCTCCCAACGTACAAGTGGGAGTTACTAGGGAGTTACAAGTTAGTTACAAAGCCTTTTGGAATAAATATTTTTGTTTTGTATTAAATCGGGTCATTCAAGAGTAAGAGAATGAAATTAGTTAAGGGGTTTGGATTTGAAGGAATGAAATATATTACACCCAAATAAGTAAATGAAAAAGACTTTTGTTCTTGAAATAAATATTGTAGACCTTATAATTTACATTTACAATGGCATGACTATTTAGGTCTGAGTAACAAAAAAAGGAACAATTTTTTATTTGCTTTAGTATTTTATTGTGAGATTGTTAAGTTGAATACATGATAATGAAGGTTGAGAAATTTTATTTTTTGTTATCTATAAGACCCTGTATAAGGATTTAGTGTGCTAATATTGTGATTTTACTCTTTATATCCTATTAGAAAAGACTATATAATCAATATTGGAGAAATGAAATGGATTGTGATGTTTTCATAAGCTTATTGTATTTTGGAGATTGCATATCTATTTGTCTTAGTAGTGATTAATGCATTAACTTGGTGTATTTCCAATATTATCATGAGAAGTCAATCCCATAGACCTTAAGAGTTTTGTTTTCTATGTTTAGTACCATGTTTCAAGATAGTAGACTAAGCAAGCATATTATACAAACATGATTCATGTGAAAGGTAGTTGGAAACACTCTCTTAATTTTTAAGATTGTATTTACATGTTCTTAAATATTTTGGGTAATTTATATTCATTTTGACACATAATTCAATAATATTTATGTTTATACCTTGTTTGGATTAGACTTTGTATGCTAAGACTGAGTAAAAGGTTGACTTTGAAGCAAGATCAAGGAGAAAGATTCAATGGGAACCTAGTATTAAGGCTAAGATATATTTGGTAGGCTTGTATGTGTTCTAATCTTGGTTTAAGCCTTTGATTTTATGGGTTTAAGGACTTTTTTGCTTAGACCAAGTTATGCACCAAACTGTGCCCTATTTTTGTGTTTTGAGAGACCAAAGACATTTTGAATGAAATCCAATATAAACTATATTGAAGTGTCTTGATAATTAATATATAGTGTTGGAACATTCCAAATGTGTCCTAATATTTTATAGTAATTGTGGTCATCGGGGGAAGGTTGGAAGACTATAGATTATTGTGTTTTCACACATAGTCATGAGTAATCATGATGAAAATGTATGACATAGACATAAAGAGGATTATATAATACCTCCATAAGGAAGATATAATCCTAAATTCATTAATAAATCACTTAGGTAGGTTTAAATTGTTTAGGGAACCTAATAATTTTAAAGAAATCTTTTCAAGATGCATAATCTCATGAATGAGTGCTCAAAGTGACACAAAATGAGATTAAAAACTTGAATAGTGGATGGAAAGCTTATTTCAAATGTATGGATAGGATGTATGGACATTAGGTATAGTATGGAAACCATCACAATCATTTGGAAGTGGATTGAAAGAATAATAAAGACAAATGTTGCCTCTCAGGTGGTCTCTACCTACTACAACCCTATGCCAAGGTTTTAAAATGAACATTGGTATTTATAGTGATATACTTGACCAAATACCTTGAAAATTGGTGAAAAATTATGGTGGATGATAAATTAAGTTATTTTAATATTTTGGAGTGTTGTTATATGTAACTGTACCATGAAAAAGGACTATTATAAAAATAGACCTAGAGAGGCCTAATAGGTCTAATAGAAACCTAAAAGGGGATCAAAGAGTGATTAAGAAATATATTTGGGTCTTGTAAACTTATGGGAAGTTGAATCTTGGAAAATAGTGTCTTATAAAAATAGTTAGTTTCTCAACAAACCACTATACAATTTTGTACACTCAGAAAAGGGTGAGAAAAAGGCTACAAGCCTATGTGCCAAGGTGAGTAAAGGTGGTGTGGGTTTAGAAATAGGTGGTCAAGAATGTAGTTAAGGGTATGATAAAGGTGGTGTGGGTTTAGATATTATAATCCATAACATAACAAGTGAACTTTAGAACCATTGTTTGAAGAATGAACCTAGTAAGCTATTACCAAGAAGTGAAACAAGAACAAGATAAAAGTGAGAGGAAGTTTGACAAAGTGAGATTATTGGTGTAAATTATACATAATAATGACTAATTTGAGGATTATAATAAGATGATTATCGATATTATAAATAATATTATCAATGATGTTGGTCACAATTAGTACTTGGAGTTATTTAACACCCTCTTGGCATACCGTACCAAATTTCATACTCCAACAGGAGCTACCCCACATTCACTTGTTTATGACACTAAGTATATTATTCATATCGAGGTCAATTTTCCTTCTCTCCATATTTCACTACAACACATCATTGATGAATAATACTATAAATTATATCAATTGTAAGATCTAGACTTAATTGATAGAAAACACATGGCTACCTTGAGTAACATTCAAGCATATCAAAACAAATTATGATGCCAATAAAATAATTGTATTATGTATCATGAATTTGATCTTGGTGACCTTGTGTTAAAATAAAATCAAAAGAATGTCAATTCTAAGACAAAAAAGAAAGGAAAGTTTTGATATAACTGATTAGGGCCTTATGTAGTTATTGTTAATTATGATTGTGGAGCATACAGGCTCTCCATGCAGAAGAAGATTAACTTGATGAATTATTGAACATAATGCATCTCAAACATTTTACACTTTAGGGACTTGAATTATTATCTACAAGGATCATTTAAGTTATGCCACATTATATCTATTCTTTGTACCATACCTTATACTTTTATACCATGCCATTAACCTATTTATTAGTCAATTATTTTTACCTGACCCATCCTATCATGTTTGGCCTTGGTTTTGATTCATTTAGGCATGTTCAATGGATGATGACATATTCAATTCTATAAGTTATCTCAGATACAAAATTTTTAGTGGTAGTATATGAAAACATAATGATAGTGGTCTTGGCAATTACATACTTCATTTGTTATTATCTTTTATACTCATGCTACTAATTATAACCTCCTATGGGTAAATTAGTACCACTAGCCCTTTTTAATTATTTCATAATTATAACTACCTATGGGAAAATTAGAAACAAACCCTTTACCATTAATTACCTCATTACCTTGTAATCACTCTTTCTATTTACTTATACTTAAATTGGTTGGTACTTATTTAGATGCCTTGTACATAGGTACAAATACAGTGACTTGAGGTCCTGATTGAGTATGTAGGAAACACTTGATTTACATTGAGGTCAACTCATTCACCCCTTTGCCATGCTCTTTCCATTTTAAGATAATTTTTAAGTCAAACTCTTTCATCATTTTGTGAGAAATTTTAGATTGAATACTCTCAGCATTTTGAGATCACCCTAAGCCACACTCTCACTATTTTATGAGTTGGACCATTCTGTATCTCATGATTATTTATTGAGTTTAGATACCTAGAAAACTCTAAAAGCATTTGAAATAGTTTGAAAACCCTTAAACATTTGAAAAGACCTAATAAAATCTTAAAAATCACAAAATCATGAAAATTGGCTTAAAATTTCCATGCGAGATATAAATCCATCAAAATCTTTTGGGATGGACTCCCTTACCTATCTAGCTTCATTTCTAGGCCACCTTAGCCTTTTTCCTCCCATTTATGGGAGAACTACATCTACCTAAGGTCTACATGGATTAAGTTGACAACAATTGGATACATGGGGTATCTTTGGTTAAATCAGCCACCACCACTTATTTCATGACCACTTTTTTTCCTTAAGTATTCTGGGACTCCTAACTATTTCACAAGAACTTACTTGTCCTTTAGTTTCCCCATCCTTATTGACCTTAGTCATATGCTCTCACCATTTTATGAATGGATGTTGTGATAATTGTGTATTTGAATTTGATGCACTAATGACCACTTGGATTTTCTTACGCTCTCACCATTTTTTGAATGTTTTCTATTTGAATGCTCTCACCATTTTACAAGTAACCTCAACCAATGCTCTTTCAATTTTGTGAGCAACTACAACCAATGCTCTCACCATTTTATGAGCTCATTTTCATTTTACACCATATATGCAATAAACACTATGAATTACCAATTTAGTTCATTAGTATATATTCATATTTTGTGTTTTAGTGTGGTTTTATAATAAACCATGCTCTTGTGCTTGCACAATTTTTCTAGGTTGACACTTTGATGATTGTGAACGTCATCCCCCTCTTTTTTTATGCACTTGATATTTTGTGAAACCATTCCCATATTCCTATATAAATCAATAATTTTTTATTATCATCATTTTATTATATCCAATATCTTGGGAGAATTACTTTTGTCTTGAATTTCATATTGGACCTTGTGTCCATGATACTATGTAGGCAACATCTACTTACCTAGTGCATCTAGAGTTAGCTCGACTACCCCTTCCTTTTCTTCTATTCCCCCCACTCTATTTGTTTATGTCATTATCTCATATAACCTAGGGGAAATGTTTGCCATCATGTTTGATTGTTTTTCTCTCTATAGTCTAGGGGCAATAGTTTATCATCTTGACTTTGTCTTTGTTCCCTATAACCTAGGGGCAACCTTGTGCTAGTTATTTTTGTGTTGATTTACCTATATCATTGATACCTATCTTAGGACTCACCCTATCACCAAGAGTAACACATTTATTAAACATGCATGAATAACTTGTATTCTATTTGTACTAACATTTTAATTAACCATTGTTTGTATATTGTTGTTTGTTTAGCTTAATTTATTTGTTTGCCTTTATGTGTTTAGAATAGTTCATTTGCCAAACTTTTGTTTGCATTGGATTTTTTTATTTATATTTATATATTTGTTTGTATTGCCTCATTTGTTTTGTTTATTTATTTATTTATCTATTTTTATTTGTCTTTGTTTTTTCTATTTGTTTTATATGTTTTATTTGTTTGCTTATTTGTGTTTTTTCTCTTGCCTTGTTTGTTTATTTATTTATATTGGTGTTTTGTTGTTTATTTATTTATTTGTTTTTTGTATTTGTTTATTTATTTATTTTCTTTGTGTAATCACCTAAAAGTGGTATTTGGATGTTATGAGTGTTGCTTGAGTTAGCCTATTTTTGGCTTATACCTAGACCTATCCTAAAGACTTTGCCACACTTTTCAAGTCTGATGCAGACCAAAGATAGCTATATTTAGTTTAAACATAATCCAAGATAAAATTCCTAGATCCCAACCCAGTATGACCAATAGTCTACTAGGTGGACATTAGTGCCACATTTGGGACACTACATCCATATGGTGCTAGTGTACCCAACTCAATGTTATTATCCTTTGACCTAAATTTCTTGAATAAATAATTTTCTAAATGTGTGCCCCTCCTAATGTTGGATTAAGTAAATTTTATTATCCTCAAAAGCTATAGATATCTATAAATACAAGTCTATTTAACCTCAATTCACTAGATGGAAAATGGATGCAAAAGCCTACACAAATAAAAGACAACTTGAGAAAAATTAAAGTATTTGATCCCTATTCTACCCTAATTTTGCATACTACCATCTATAACATCTCTAAGCCTAGATTTCAAAGATTTAAAATCTCAATAAAATTCAAGTCATCTAAGATTACTCTCATTCTAACATTCACTTGTACTTGTACCAAGCACTAGATTGGAGAACTATAATGGGATTTATCCCTCCTCAGAGTATTGGTATGTAGGAAACTCTCTTCATAGTGGGGTGTTGAATATGTCTATCCTATCTTACTAATGAACAAATATCTATTTCTCATGACATACATGAAAGTAGGATTAGGATTTGCACACTGATTTAGGTTTTTCAGGCACAACATAGAGTTCCAAATTTTGTGTGTACAAGAATAAGACCTAGAAACATAGGCACAAGTGCTCCCATAAAATAGGAACAGTCTTGCAAAGAGGACACTATCACCACTTTTAGGACACTAAAATATTATGGCACTATTTTTTAGGTGGGGTACTACTATCTAATAAGAAAAAATATCCTAAGACCCTGTTGACAACACTCAGAACTATCTAGAACCCAATTTTCAAAACTAGATCATATGTAATAGTCACTTTCTAGATAAGTTCATATTTATGCATATTTATTATTATTTTTAAAAAGTTAAAAGATGTAAAAATTAATAATATATTAGTGTTTAATTATTACATATTGTTTCACTAATTTAGACATCTTAGCCTTTTAATCTAGCTTAAGATTTAAACTTGTTAAAACCTAAAAGGTTAAATCATTTTGTAAACCCAACTTACTTCAAATATTGGTTCAAACCCTAGTTTGAATTATTTATAATCTTTGTGTAATAAATAAGGGCTACATACTTTTGATTTTTTTAGACAACCTAGATAATTAAATAAATTTCATCTTAAGGTTTTAATATATTTATATATAATTTAAATTTGTTACAAATAAACCCTAGATTAAAAAAACCTAACCTTAGACACACTTAGGGTTTATATCCCTTTCTATTTGTACTCAAATTTTATTTCCAAAACTCAGATTTTAGATCCATATATATTATTATTTGTATTTCATACAATCATGATCATATTGATAGAAGTAATTAATCACTTTTTGTTTCAAAGTTTACTAGTTTCATTTATATGCGTGTTCCCTTTAATTTGGAATGAACTTAGAAAAGACATAAACACATGTTTAGATGATGCTTTCTATTAACTAAAATATATGTCATATCTCATAGCATGTTATTATTTATCTTATGTGGAATTCCATTAACAATCAAACCCATACATACATAGAGGAATTAGTAGATAAGCTAACAACTATGTTTCAAGTTTCAATGTCATATCTTATGCATAGGAAATAATCTCCTTATCCTCATCATCTCCATGAGGGTGATATATACTTTCCCTCTAACCAAGTTCATGTTATCATTCCTCCATGAGATGAATCAGCCTATACCAATGTCACTAATACACATACTCCACCTATTCACACCTCTTCCCTATAGGGTGTGTGCCTACATGTTTAATTAGAAATAGCTAGGCCTTGCATTTATGAGATCCTACATGATCAAATTATCAATATGATCAAGATAATTGTAGGTTTAAAAAATCATAATCAACTATTACATGAAAATATTACAACATTAGAAAATCAATTTATAAGACAAAGGCCTCCAAGTCATAATAGGGTAAATCATGTATATGCATCTTCACCTAGTCAATTTATGTTAAATAATGTTCCATATCCAAATCATAAATCACAAAAAAGTACATATATAACTATAAATTTAAAAAAAATTCAAATATCAAATAAGATTTCAAGTGAGGTACTAATGGAAATGATTAAATCTAAGTTGATCAACCTACCCACTCTACACCCAATGAGGAAATCCAAATATTTTTTGCATATCATAGAATGAATGGGAACCACACCGATTCATGTTTAGTATTGAAAAGGAAAATAAAATAGATAATGGATACAAATGACTCACAAAGTGACACTTCATCCACACAACATACAATGGCACATCTACCAATTCAAAAAGGGTTAAATTTTGAAATAGTAAAACATGGCTACCAAAGCATAGCTCAGAACAACAAAATGTTCACCAAACACAATTAGAGTAATGAAAAATACAACAAAAAAAAATTAATGAAGTAAAATATGTAAAGATACCTATCTAAAATGAGGCTCAACATTTAAAATGGTATGATTTTGGTGACAAATATTTACAACAGTTTGATTATTATGGTCAAGGTTTGGGCAAGCAACACCAAGGCATCACTTCTCCTATTCTAGTAGTTGATAATATGGGTCAATAGGTTTTGGGATTTATTAAACATCCTAAGTCACATTAGTCATAGATACATTTTATCAAGGCAAAACATCTAGATACATAGGACATGTTATAGAAAGAGAAGGATCTTAAGTTTCAAATTAAAAATCATGCTACACAAACAAGCATTCTCAAAATAGGTTTTCTAGAAAAAGACCCTCCATAACATCATATGTTTATAATAAGCATAGATTCAAAGGGAAAAATCACAATAAATATGCCAAAGCACAATTCAAAAAGGTCAACTCCATAGTATGAGGTAATTTTCATAGTATTCTAGGTTATTATGATTTTGATGATTAACAATACTTAGATTCCTATTACAACAACATTCAACTACCATAAAGCAATCACACTACATGAGAGATTGTCATTCATATTTTTGAAATAATCCACAATGATAGTGAGTCTTCCATGAGATTCATTGGTTAGTATGGTTCTTACCCTTTTGTACATATTGTACATACTTTCTTCTCTCTTGCTCTTTGTACATAATTTATTTTCATTTGCTTGTACATAGCTTATATCTAGAAAACACAAAAATAATATAACATGTAAAAATACAAAAACATTAATATATTACTAAAAAACACATAATTTATAGATTGTATGCATTGCTATGTTTATATTTATACTACCTGCCATATATTACATATTGTTAGCTATCCTAGTATAGTTAGTTTTATAATACACATATGATTCACTTATTCTTATTGAGTGATTGTATATTACATAAAGGACTCTGGTTCATTACACTGATCCATAATTACTATCATATAACTAATAGTGGCACATACATCGATCCAATTTTATACATTTAATATATTTTCCCACTTAGGAGCATGTTTTACACAGTTAATACTACTAGGTTCTACCCTTACATTCTATACATTCTAATTTATGCATTGATATATATATTGGCATTAAACATTGTAACTCCTTTCTCATATTTTACTGAATATCACTAGTTAGACTCAATAAATGTTTATCCTATCATTTAAATATATGTATATTACATAGTTATGCATGCTTTCATTTCTAGTTTTCCTAGATTAGACTTGATTGTGTTTCCTATGCTTCTTCCATCTTTGAGAGAATTTGAATATGACATTTCTCTTTGGATTTACACCAATTATTTATTTTTATGCCTTGGACATGTGCCCATGTCCCTTGTGTGTACTTTATTTATTCTATATGTGGACATTTGATCATGTTCTTGTATGTCTTCCATTTTCAAATTTAGTGACATGTGTCCATATCCCTTATATTTTATCCCCTTGGATTAATTATGTGTTCCTAATATGCTTGTATATATGTTTTATTGTATGCTTATTCACCATGACACTTGTCATTTCTTGTTACACAAACACCATTTTTTTATTTCGTGAGGGACCTCATGCATCTACCCTTCCTACCTGGGTACCATGATGGATATCATGCCTCATCCCCCTAAGAAGTTACTCTGATTTGATGTTATACATTGATTACATTTATATTAACACCCTTGTGCAATTATATATTATAACATACATCTTACATTACCTACTCATTCTCAACTACTTTTACATTTTGATGTTATGTTTGTACATTGTATTGGAATAACATATATATGCTCTAACTAACACATTTTGTAGAGTTACTCATTTTGAGGATAGTTCTTACACAAGTTTCAAAAATACCATAAAAATAGGGGGATTCAAAAGGGTTTCTCATAGAGATCAGGATCCTACTTTGCTATTTATAGATAAATTTTAGCACCTAGGCTTAGTTTCAAAAATAGACACATGATAGACAAAAAAAAGCATAGAAACTGAAAAAGTAGTTCAAATCACCCAGATTTTAGACTAAACATTAGTGAATATATTAGAACACTATCACCATAGGGCACTAATATCCACTATAAGGAAATACTATCTATTATCCCTAGTTTTAGGGAAACCTACATTATTTAGACTAGTACACCAAGTATAATATATATTTGCATAGATATAATCACAAATTTGATAGTTATGTTCAAATTTTGCTTAGATACACTCATTTTAGCTCATATTCATACCTGTTACTCAGATATAGGGGCATAATACATGACATTATCACTCCCACATTTAGTTTACTCACATAAATTTAGTTATTACATACTCAAATTAGAATTAGTATACTCAAATGTCATATTGGGGGCATGTGCATGACATAGTTTCCATATAATCAGCTACATAGATGTTAATTAGATGGAATGACAAAACCTATGTAATTTTATACACTATATACACTTGTTATCACATTCCAATTTGTCACCAAATTCATGAATTACTCTGTTTGTAGTTCTTGGCATTATTGAGTGGCCCATAGCTGCCTAATATACCTAAGTGACTATGGAGTTGACATACATAGCTAGATTTACCCAGTTAGATATTTCATCACTTTTCACAATTTAGTTATGGATGCATCTAATTCACATTGGTGGGAAATGATGGATTCATGCCTTACTTAAGTTCTTGAGCCACCCACATGAGAGGGGTAGACATACTTACAATCTTATCTAAGATATTCATAGATCGTGATCCATTGAGTAGGGGTGGGCAATGATGGATTCAAAATTGGATTTATTTATTGAGTCACCCACATATGAGGATTGAGCAAGCTATCAGCTTATTCTAAGTTATTCAATAATTTGATCACTATGTACACTCACACACATAGGTTATCACTAAGTGCATATATTAGTTCACACACCCAATGATGTGTATTCATTCATTTCCTCTCTCTTTTACTCATATTTACTCAATTACTTTATTCAACACAGTCTTTTACTTTTGATCATCTCTTAAGTAAGGACTAATTTTTTATGTTTCATTGAAGGTCATTACTTTTGATCATGTTTCATATATGTAAACCCAGATTCACATACTTAGACTCAACTACACAGGCTTCAATTCCAAGGTAAGTCTAGGTATACTTCTTTTTCCTTTATACTAGTCATTTCACTTTGTTGCATTTCTAGCATAAATGGGAGGGAAATGTAATCACCTAAAAGTGGTATTTGGATGCTAAGGGTGTTACTTGAGTTATCATATTCCTAACTTTATCTTAGACCTATATTAGAGCCTTTTATTACACTTTTACATTCATTGTGTAAACCAAAGATAGCTATGTCTAGTTCAAACATAGTCCCAAGACAACATTCCCAAATCTCAACCTAGATTGTCTAATAGTCTTCTTGGTGGACATTATCACCACATTTGCAACACTACAACCACATGATGCTAGTGTCCTCAACTGGGTGATATTATCTTTTGACGTAAGTCTCATATGTGGATACTTTTCCAAATGTGTGCCCCTTCTAAGGTCAACCTAAGTACAATTTCGTAACCACACAAGCTACAAATATCTATAAATACAAGTTTATTTGACCTATATTCACTAGATAGAAAATAGATGCAAAAGCCTAACCAAATAAAAAAATGATCAAAATTAATGTATTTGATCCCTATTATTCCTTACTTCTACATAGTACCATATATAGAAACCATAAGGCTATATTTAAATATTTCAAAGCTCAATCACACTCAAGGCATTCAAGATCACTCTCATTCTAACATTCACTTGCACTTGCACCAAACACTAGGTGGGAGAACTACATCAAGCTTGATCCCTCCTCAGAGTATTGGTATGTAGGCAACTCTCTTTACAATAAGGTGTTAAGGATTTTTAGTCTATCCTAATAGAAATACACATTTATTTTTCATGCCATACTTTAAAAGAGGATTAGGTTTTGCATAATAAATCAAATTTTCCAAGCACAACACAAAGTTATAGATTTCATGCATGTAAAACAAGACTAAGAAACATAGGCGTGGGTGCCCCCAAACATAGTAATAGTCCTGAAAAGAGGACAATAGCACCACTTTGAGTATATTATAGTAGTATTCCTCTATTTTCCATGTGGGGCACTACTATCTAGTGAGCAAGTAGATCCCAGGACCCTATTGATGACACTTAGAATTATCTAAAACTTAGTCTTTAGAACCCAGTTCATCTATGATAGTCACTTTTTAGACAAGTCTATATTTATACATATCTATTACTATTTTTATAAGGTCAAAATAAGTCAAAACACATAACAAATAAATTCTTAATTATTGTATATTATTTAACTAATTTAACATCTCAGCCCTTTAATATGGCTTAGGATTTACACTTGTAAAACCCTAAAAGGTTAAATCCAGTTGTTTCATTGTTTTTTATTTTATTTTATTTTTGTTTTCCTTTTCTGTATTTTTATTTCTTAGTTATCATGGGTATATTACATTTTTTTCACACTTAAGTCTTGATTATCCATATCTTGTTCTTAGGTTATGAATGTTTATTTTTAGTCCTACACTTGGTTTATTTGTTATATTTACACTTGGGATTTGATTGTTCATATCTTATTCCTAAGTTGTTTATATGTAAATTTAAACTAAGTTTTCCCATTCTTAGAGTATATATTATCATTATGGTTTTTCATAAATATGATGCATAATATCATAAGCTACAACAAAAATTAAATATAAAGAGACTATTAGATCAATGCAATGACAATACTTCTTAGATATATAAAAACTAGTCAAACACCCAAACAGATGCCTAAATACAAGGAGTAATAAATAGATAAATATTATTTATAATATGTTATAAACCAGACATCATAAGCATTTATATGAGCCATACAACATAAGCAGATGAACAACATAAGTAGATAACACTAGGACAACATCTCATAAACATGGCATAAGTAATAAATGAATAGAACATATATTTTTTGATTATATTGTAATTATACCATATTTTAGGCCTCTCTTGAGACCCATTTAACAACGCTATTTTTTATACCCATACCATGTGTTTGTTAGAATGTGTATCTTCATACTCACACTTTGATAAGAAATGTGTTATTTTTCTTTTCCAACTCATCACAAATATTTTTTATAAATTTTTCACATAAGCTACCCTTGCCAAATTTCCCCATTATGAAAAATTATTTTCAATCAATCAATGATATATTATACCTTTCTTAGTAAAACTCATTTTCCATCATTATATATAAATGTGTGAATGATTATAATCACCTTTGACAAAATCATTTGTTTCTAACCAATCTAATAATTAAATTACCTGTGAGCAAATCATTATTTTTACATCCTATGCTAATGATTATAACTACCTTTGGGAAAATTCCTATCTTACTGATATAACCACCTTTGGGAAAATATGTGACCCATATCCCATTACTAATTATAACTTCCTTTTGGAAAATTAGTGTTCATCTCACCACCATACTATGGCATATATTTATGCCACTACTTATAAATACCTTTGGGAAAACTAGTGTCCCACCCTTCATTACTAATTATAATCACCTTTAGGCAAATAATTTTTTATCCTACCATCCTACGAAGACATATTTATGATACTACTTCTAACCTCCTTTGGCAAAACTAGTACCCCACCCTTTGTATTAATTATAACTACCTTTTAACAAATTAATGACTCTAAAACCATTACTAGTTATAATCACCTTCATAAAAACTAGTAGTTCTACCCTCATTGTCATTTAGATCATGTCATTTTATTCATTTAGAGGAAACATTCGATGACTCTATTTTACCACCTGCTCCTTTGAGGGGACATCACTGGCTAATCAATCACCTTTTGGGGCATGAACCATTTGGCTTAATGACTATTTCATTTTTTGAAAATATGTTACAATGCATGTGTCTTGCAAAACCTTATAAAATAGGGGAAAACTGTAGACACTTAGTTTTATCCACTTTTATGCCTAAAATGGGATTTAGTTCAATTTATAGAACATGATGCAATTTAAGCCTAAAAATCACTCAAATTCTTAAATTAATCTAAATAAGGGATTTTTTTCTCAAAATATGGAGGGACTAGCTTATTTAGGGTATTACTTTATTTGCATTGATAACCTAGTTTAATTTCAACCCTAGTGAAATAATGAACTAGTAAATTAACTCTTTTAGTTGGTTGAACTATTAATTGAAAACATTTAAAATTATTTCCAAAAGCCAAAAAATACTAAGCAAGATTAATTACATTACAAATATTAATTAACTTGCCTAAGTAAAAATTCTAAGTGGAATTAATGAATTTCATTTATCAAAAAGGAATTTTTATCCAAATATGAAGTCAAAGGTCAAAGAAAATAATAAAGTGATTTATTAATTCCCAAATATTAGAAAAAAGTGAGTCACAACCTCACAAATATATAAAGTGAGTTGTCATGCCTCACAAATATTTGAAACTAAGATGTCTAAGATTTCATGAGTGCTTTGAACTAACCCAAGGTTAGCCTTACTCACCCTAGGTTATTTTTAGATGCAACCAAAGTTAGAATTTAACCTAAGTCCCCTAGGGTTAGATTTCATTTTTATATCTATAAATATAAGTTTTCACACCACATGCTAACAATATTTTGTGTGTAAGGTTATTATTTAGGAATGCCTTCAAGAAGTTATTAAGAGTAGTGTAATAATGCTCATTTTATGCCAAGATTCAAACCAATCCAAGTCAATAGTAAATAAAATCCATAAGTGACCATTGGAGAAGTGCTAATACCATGGAGAAGCATTGACAAGAGTCTCTAATGTCATATACTAAGCACAAACATCCTTCATCTAATAAGTGGACATCAAATTTGATAAAAGAGGTAAAATACTTGTGTTATTTTTATCTTTATTTTGTGATCTTGTTCATTATGCTATTCTCCCCATAGTCTTAAACAAGAGTGTTTAGTTCTATTATTATTTTTATGCATGGATTATTGTTATCTTTACTAATAAGGAACTAATTGACATTTGTGTGTTCTTCGAACTTCCAAAATACAATGACTATTAGATAGCATTCCCCTCACCTCACAAGGGGGGATAACATTACACAGACACATATAACTAGAATAATTGGAATAATTTAACATAATTTACATGATTTATATATACACTTGAGTCAAAATATTATGCACTAGGAAATTATTTTTACAAATGTGAGATAATGTTATTTTAGATTTTTGATAGATATTATACATTGTTTATAGAATATATGTTACATTTTGATAGGTACTTCAGATTGAGACACATTAGAGGTGTATATGTCATGAAAATGCACCAAACTATAGATAAATATTTATATTATATACACATTCATGCATCGATCTTACTAAAATACATTGTTTGAGCCTTTTATCTATCTATAGTAGTTGATCCCTTGAGTTATGTGATCAAGATTCAACACCCTTGATGTACTTCAAACTACTTCCATTTTTTAGGTTGATATGGTTATACAATTTAACATGGGAGAGATTGGCTAGATTGGATAGATCATGTATACATTTGAGTTGATCGATTAAGAATAAGTTACCTCGATGGCCATGGCATAACTCACCATTTTTCACCAGATTAGGGGCCTAATCACCCTCCAATTATCCATTTCATATCTCCAAGGTTTATTTGTGAAACTCACTCAAATAATTTAGTAAGGAATCATCATGACCAAAGCAAACTATTAATGAGTAACATGGTTTCATCAACACATAGGTGCATTGCTTCCTTGATATCTTTTCTTTCAAGCATCTCAATGATTCAATTATTACATTATATGCACTAATTAATCTATAACAAGATCTTAGTTACATGTAACACACATAAAAATATTAAAATATGAATCAATTCAAATCATTGTATGTTTTACACACCATGGTACACATTTATTTCCTTTAAACTAGTAGTTTTATCTTTATACATTACTAGATGAAAGGGCGATAAATTTAGAAGTTGAATCTAGATTTTATATGATGAATTAGTCTTGTAAACTTTTAAAACGTCATTCATGGCTAAACCCTTCAATTATAATTTTTTTAATTTTACAAGGCTCGTGTTCACCATCTCATTATGCATAAATATTTATATTATACTCCGATCCTAATATTATGATTACCCATATCACCTTTAACCCATAATATGCTAAAAACATGATATATATATATATATATATATATATATATATATATATATATATAGGTCTAATGCTAGTGTCTTTACCCTACAATCACTCAAATTTTCAAATATTTTGATATATATGGGTTGACGTATTTATATTAACTAACTCTCCCACTAGATTATTTCAAAATTTGTAGTATAAATACAAGTCAAATACCATTCATTATCATCAAGTATAAATCAATCACACATATATCTTATACCAAGCAAAAGTACCTACAATCTTAAAAATCTACTCTATTCTTCCCTATTTCCAAATAAATCATATAAGGAGTATTCTTACATGTCTAAAACAAACAAATAATTTACCATAATTAGTAATTTTTGTTGGAGGTTTGTTAATGATGTCTCCAAGGTGACCAAGGATGTTTATGAGGTGTCTTGTGTGCTTGAACGACAATGACAAAGTGTGTTTAAATGTTCTTACATAGTTTTTTAGCATTTGAATTAGATAGGAAGATGGTGGATGTTATTGATGGTATGGTAAAATTATAAGGATTCTATGGGGTGTTAGGATTGCTTAGAGTACTTATGGAGGTGAAATTAATTCATCAAAGTAGTCATATGAGTGTCTAGGTTCAAGTATTCATCTTTAAAAATAAGCTTTAGGAAGCAATTTGATGATGTAATATTTCACATGTATGAAAGTTTTATGAGTATTTTGATACATGGATGGATTCTCCTGTGAAAGGTGGTCATGTGTTTCAAATTTTAGATTATGAGGTTGAGATAGAAAAAGTTATTAAGGTGTGAAGTTAGCTTTCTAAGTAGAGTGCACTAAGTTATCATAGCCAAATATATATTATCAAATATATATGGTGAGAGTTTAATCAAGAGATAAAGATCTAAATGTGAGAGTGAAACCTATCAAATAGAGATCAATGGTGAGCATGTGATTGTGAAAATTATGATCCAATAGAGTGTATTGAGTCAATAAATTAAAAGAGTGCTTAGAAGATGTGCGGGGATGCCAAGTGGTAGAAGTTCATTGGAGAATGAATACATGGTACATAGATGGAATTTCGGATTACCAAGTGACTTGATATTGGAATCAAGGATTTAAGATCAATGGTGAGTGATACAAGGTAAAGATAAGAAGCTCACAAGGAAATTGATGGAGTACATTTTATCAAGCTACCAAAGAGCACAAGATGAAGACATGTGATTGAATTTTTTGTATTTAAAAAGTGATCATTTGAATATGAATATTCAAATTAATTAAATAAAATTAGTCTATAATGTTTGGGCTATAACTTTTGATATATGTATAATTTCTTGATGGTGTAAAAGGAAAAATTATAAAGCACTCTAGAGACATTGGTTAGAAGGTTTGACTGTCTATAAAGTTAAATATATTGAGATCCAAAGTTTAAATTTAAAATTAAAAATTGTAAATGGTTCCAAGAATAATATATATATATATATAGTATTTATAAGGTTTGACTATATGTACAGTCAAAGATATTGAGCTCTAAAGTTGACTTTGTGTTTGACCATGTTCAGCAAGTGACCTAAGAAGGATAATTGAGTTGTTATTAATAATATTTTTATATTTCAAGATGAAATAACTATTTGATATTGTTTTATACTCAATTAGGAATATTTTTATGTATTTTGGAGGTTTGAAAAATACATATTCAATGTGAACAAAGGCTTAAAAGTTGTTTGTGTTTATTGAATACATTGGTAGTTTGAGTGACTATCTTGCAAAGGTAGGTTAAAGGTGTTTTGAGTAGAGATGAGGAAAAAAATGAATATGAAGATGTCAAGGAAGTATCAAAGGCTCATGATAATGTATTTTAGATCTTATGTTTCCCATATTAATTTATGGAGAGTCAAAATAGCTTGACTATATATGACCAGTTTGAGTGGTCATTCTAAAAGAGTTGATTTGAGTGCCTAGATCCTATATTGAAGTGTCTAAGGCAAATGGAAGTATTGAATAGGTAATAAGGGTTCACCAATGTGATATAATCAAATGTATATGTGAAATACTTAATTTTTTTCTTCATAATTTTGAGACTATGTTTTTTATGTATGAAGACCTAAAGAGCAAGGAGACCTAATTGGTAGGTTCAAGTATTGAGTTGGGATTATAGGTGGAATGGAACCATGAAGAAGTGATAAATGGTATATTAGAGATATTTTTTATGTGTTTTAATCTTTGGTATAATCTTAAAGTGGTCTAAGGATTTGAAGTTTTAACATATGAGTATGAAGGCCTAATTATTTTAGGTCTCACCAAGACCTAATGTTGGTTTGGGGATAATGAGGTATTGGCTGATATAAGGAGTATGTGGTTCTTAAATTTAATGTTTATGAGGACCTTTTTAAAATTTATAAAAATTATGATAATCATATTGGCTGACTAAGATGGGTTATACCAAGAGAGTGGTATAAATACAAGGCATTGTTGGCCTATTTGTACTGGTTGAGAAAGTGTGGATTCAAGAGAAGGAGAGAGCCTAAAAGAGAAGGTAAAGGTTATTGAGGAAAAATAGAGAGTGAAAATCATCATTAATTATTTTTTTATCAAGTTAATGAAGGAGAACACATAGGTCATTGGACCTAATGATCCTATAAGAGGTAGTTTGACTGAGTTAGTCCTAGAGGCAGCTTGAGAGAGATTGGAGGTGAAGAGTGCAGACAAAGGTGATCATCATCAGTTGAAGAGTAGAAAAAAGTGTTTAATATGATATATTCAAGGTATATGAGTGGTTTCTTATGGATCTGGTTCCTCCTTTCAATATAAATATTGCTAAAGGTCTAGTTGTTGTGGTTACTCAGCTAGACAGGGGCAGTAGCTCCTTGTGGGATTGGTTTCTCACTAAACTAAGGGATGGGTGTTCCTATATGAGTTGGTGATGGTATAAATATTGGATCCTATTTTATAATAATTTGGTTTATATTTTAAGGTTCAGTGGGTTTTATACCCCAAAAGGGTTTCCCACATATATCATGTGTTATGTACTTGATCTTGTTATATCTTCCTTATTCAGTACAAGGGTTAATTTGTATGTGTCATGATTGTATGTGTTGAATGTTTAAGAGTTCAGAAGTAAATTGGATTATATTACATCAATAATTAACCCCCCTCTCATTCATTCTACCTCTAACAATTTTCAAGTTACATGTTAGATCACTACATGCACTTGCATATAAAATATTGTAAAATTGTTCACATGTAAGCCTACATAAGGGGGATAGCTACATCAATTTAAGGCCCTCTTTAGAGTATTGGTTATGTATGAAACACTTAGTGATAGAGGGGTATTTGAGGTTATCTCAACTTTAATTTAGCACATTAATCCCTATGTTTTAAGGTTGCATGCCATAATAGGAGTGCTTAGGGTTTTGAGCTACATACATATATCTAAAATTTGTGTGAAAAATCTAAAAAATAATCTACAAGATAATAATGAACCCTAATAGATGCAAGTGAAATTTATATAAAAGGACCTATATTATGTATAGAATATAATTTTTGACACTAGTGTCTCTATTTTGATAGTAGTGTTTAGGTTAAAATGGATTTGATTTATAAGACTTGACAAAACACAATTGAGCATAATCCTAACTATTTCTACACCTACATTTCCTAGAGTTGCTTGCACAACATTCAATAATCTATGTATTATTCAATTTCTATGTTTTAACATTCAAAATACTATTTGGAATTGTAATTTATATATTTATAAACTTTCCATAATTTAACACTATCATAATATATTATGAATCTACATTATTTATGAATGAGAGATGATTTCTAAGTGATAACTATGTGCTTAATTTTTGATTCAACACATTTAGAATCATTATCTATGATTCATCAATAGTAAATTTTGTAAATCATGAAAAGTGATTCAAAATGTGTTGGAATATAAAGTAATCACACAATTATCACCTACAAAATCATCTCTCATTCTTATGGACTATGAATTATTTAATTAGCATGCTTATAAACTAGTATATTCCTTAGGTGTTTAGGTTATTCTCCTTACCCTTATTTCAAAAAAATATTAAATAGTTATCAATGCTCTAAATATTTTACTTTTATGCATCAATATGAAGATGGAAAGGTTTGTTCCTGTTAGGGAAGACTAAAATTGGTATTGTGACCAACTTATTATTCAAATATGTGAAGGTTTTCCGGCATCCAAAAGCCAATTCAAATCTGTTATATTTACAAAATAACTTTTCCAATGGTGTTAAAATCATTACATAACCAAAAATGAATTTGATATAATACCCACTGACTTAGGAATGATCACACATCTTTTGGATTGATTAGTGGGTTAAGTCTCGTAATGATTACAATTTTTACTTGGTCTACTATACTTTCATCACTACAAACAACATATCCAAAAAATATGCCAAATAGTATGAATAACAGTTATTTATTTATATTTATTGTGATTCATAGATCCTGACATATTTATAACATCAATCATAACTTTGATAAATATTTCTTAAATAAGGATAAAACTACTTAATCATATAAGTATACATATAAAAAATCAAGAATGAAGTCTTTAAATGCCATAACAAGTTCTCTAGATAAACCTATAAGTTTATGTATTAAGAAAAATAACATTACCTTATAATCAAATGATACCCATTCTATTATGAAAGTTTATTCTAGTTGATCTTTAACTGTAATAGGAATTTGATCATATCCACTGAACCCATCTATAAATAAGTAGACTTCAATACCTATAATTGATTCAAGTACTTCATCTATGAAATGAATTATAAATGGATAATTGACACAAACATCATTGAATTATTGGTAATCCTCATAGAGTCCTATCTCCCCTTTATTTTTAGGTAGTACCATTATCAGACTAACCCAATATAATTTTTCAACTAAATATATGATTCTATTTTCCTTCATCAGATCAATTATTTTTACCTTCATTTTCATGTTAGGGTTTAGACTATAAGGTAACTTTTTGATTGTGCATGCACTCAATTTTATCTCAATATGAATCTCACCCAAATAAAGATTTACAACCTTAAATTTTGAGAACTTGGTGGGAAATACATATTCATAATGCCATAATAATTTAATTACCTATAAGATCCCTTTTAACATCTAATAATCACCAATGGTTTCTAATTTTGGTATTGTATCTATACCAATGTTATCAATTTTCTTCCACATTAGTTATTATTATATTTTACTTTGATCTACTTGAATGGAATACATTACTTTTATTTGACTTTATTGTTATAAAATATTGAAATTTCATAGTTAATCCTCTTCTGTATTCTCTACATTTTTTATATTAAGTATGTCAATGTCCCTTGAAATTTCAAAAATCCTTTCAAATCCAAATCTTCCTTTCTTTCACTATGATTAAATTCCTATGAAATGTTCCATATTATGTTATAATATTTGAAAAAAAAATTCTTATTTCCCTTTATTATCAATTTAATCTTTTGTAATTGTGTGAATACTTGTGTTTGTTTCATCCTATGATTTCTTCTTCAATTTCTATAGATCCTTATGTACTATTGGATTTTCATCTTCAAATTAAAAAGTTTGAATGAAATCATGTTGAGTTTATGTCTAGGTTTAAGTCTCCCATCTACATTCTTGATGAATGTAGACCTGGGTAGAGGAGCTAAGGTATGTTGAAAAACATGACAGCCATCACATTGGCTCAATTTTTTGTGATGTTTATACTTTAATGCATTATGAACATGCATCTATAGACATTTTCACTCCTAAAAGAATGGAAAATTATATGAAATAGATGTTTCAACATGAAATAATTATTTCAACATTTCACACACTTATTTATAATGAATCATTATATTTGTAAACAACCCACCAACTCACAACAATGCCTTTTAAGGCATAATTGAGCAAACTAACTAACATATCTATATTTGTAACATGATTTTCCATCTTGTGAAGGAATTATGTTAGATGTTTTGTATAAAAATATTATGGAAACTATATTTATATATCTATTACCATTTACATGTGTCTTACTTCATTATCTCCACACAACTAATTTATCATATGATCATTTGAATCCCCAATTATTGAGGAAGTTGATTCCCATGAAAATTTTCCTTCATTGGTAGGTTCAATATAATATTTATCAATATGAGTTAACCATTATATGTGATTAATAGCTAATCTTGTATAATAATGTATATAAGGAGACTTACAATCTTATATTTATAAATATGGACATGTCATAAGCATCTAGATTAGTAGGACCCAAGATTATTTCATCTTCTAAAACTTTGGTACTTCTGGTATAGGTTGTGATAAATAAGTAAATTCTTTAATTTTTAGAGCTTCTATAATTAGTTCTATATTAATTTTGAACCATCTATCATTCATGTATTCCTATGGTGAATATGATTCCTTTAGAATCATGTATGGATTACACTCAACTTTATTCAAAGGTATGACAATGATAATAAACCCATGGTGTACCTTGAATTGGTTTTCCATTGTGTTGATGTTCATGAAACCATCATGGGTCCATTATTTTATAGTTAGAGAAATATAATGAGTCTCATATTTTTTCATGTCAATTGATTCAAATTATTCATGTATAAATTAGTTATCTACCTTTATATATACATATTCATATCTCTAAATAGGCTCGACTCGACCAAAGTCTTAAAAGATAAGAGTAATAGGGATATAGCTTAAATATAGTTTTCCAATAGCTTCCTAATTATATCTAGGAGTTATATTTACACTACTACCAAAATAAAAAAAAACAACATTAGGAACTTTATATATTGCAATCTTAATATCCATTATGGCATCCACAACTCATGGATTATTAGTTTTGACATACCAAACCACTAATTATGTTATTTTTTATCCTCTTTGTGTGTAATAAAAAAATTATGTAATATATTTTTAGTATTTTGGGAGATATGCTCATTTTTCAAAGTACATACTATCTTTAGTAAGTGTGTCAAAGTTGTGACTACTCCATCCCATTGCAAGACAAGGATAATCGATCCATATGTTTAGGCACTATTATTGTAGGATATCATTTAGTGGAATTATTATTTTGGATGTACTGTAATAGTAGGGTTTCTTCATTCATCAAAACCTTCTCTCTTAGATGTTATAGATACCTATCCTCTCACAATTTTCTGGTTATATTTTATTTAGGCATCCCTAGAGGTGGAAGACCTTATTATCTGTGTTAATTCCTATTCATAGGTTGGACAAAATCCTAGTTTTTAGGATGATAATGTACCATTTTCACATTCCACACTATCTTATCCTTCCTCTACTTATCTATAATATATTAATCCTTAGTATTATATTGTCTCATAGTCCTAAAATATGCACCAAATTTTTCCTTCTAAATATTGTAGGTACATTTTCATATAACTTGATTCATTTTTACACATAGGTAATAAGTAATAGGCTACCTATGTTGTCTATTTCCTCATCTTTGGTTTTTATTACCTCCATGAAAACCCCATTGATAATATCCATGATATCATCTCTATCTCTGAGGTGATCCCCACCCTTTTTTATTACCTAAAATATCCTTGGTATTAATTCTAAGGATAAGAGGTACCTAATTTGATTGTTTTTGTGGTGATGAATGGGTTCATCCCTATTGATAATATAGATAAGGATGTATCTACCATGGTTAACTTATGAGACTGAGGTGTCCAAATTAGTTGATATTTTAAAGACTTAAGAGTCTAAATGGGTATAGTATATGTTGTTGGTTGACCCCATCCACCTTGTATTGTAATCTCAATATCTAGAGTTGACACATTTAGTTTCGAAACTAGATAATATTGTGAAAAATATAGAAAAAAAAATCTAATGATATCCTAAAATTATTATCATCATGGTTCTAAGATTTATAGAAACTATAAAACACACTCTATGACTATTATGCCATTTCTATAAAATATTTCTATCGATATCCTCTTTCAGCTCTTGGAGATCCATGTAATTATTCTAATCATGGTTGAAGAATTTATAGAAACTATAGAACACACTCTATGACTTACACACATATTATTGTAGTAAATGACAATTTACACTTGCATGTCCTAATATATAATAGACTTCACAAAACTCTATTTTGATCTTTGGACATTAATTCTTTTAGTGTCCCTCTTGTCTACATTCAATACACCATATATACAATAAGGGTTTCTTTCATTCTTTAATTTCATCCATAATGTGTAATATTGAATATAACTTGGCATCATTTTTTTTTAATGCTATGAGGTATTTTCCATAATCATCTATTTGGTCAACTCTAATCGCAACAAATATTAGAACATATTTTGTTGTAAAATGAACCATGCTATTACAATTTAGATCTTGATTTGAAGGTCTTATACAAACCAAACTAGTTTGTCAAGATCACGAAACTAAAATTTCATGATGGTAATGACAAAAAATAATTGATGATTATATCCCATACAAATTATCCTAGTTTATGTCTAATTTATTTCAATTATTAAATAGCTTGTATAACACACTTAATCATATTGAATTATCCTATCAATTTTTCCTTAACCTACTAAAGATTCATAACTATTAACTCACCTAACTACACCCTTAGGATAGGATCATTCAGACCTTTCCAAGTTTTGGGTAACATGGGATTAGTCTAAAAGTTATTTGTGACATGTGGATAGACTAAACCTCTAGTTTGTGGGGCTAGTTCTCCTAGTGCATCAATTGAGTTCAATTCCTAAGATAAATTATTGGGGTGAAAATGGAGAGATAAACATGAATTAAAATATAAGATAAGGGGAGGTGATGCACCAATATTGACATTCTTCACCTACCTAACTTGCACTATGAACATGAATATAAGTTGTAATGATGCACTAACTCACAATAACCTGTAGGCATGAATATTTCAGTATGAAGGTGAGATCCAAATAAGGACCAAGAGGGGGTGATAAATAGGTCTAAAAAGATAAAATTGATGAATTAACCTCCATACTCAGCCAATACAAGGCTATAAGCACACTTCATATGACCTACCATGATGAAAAAATAACCTACAACTAGTTAAGGAAATGGGATAAATGAAGGGAGTCTACTTACTATAACTAATCACTCATCAACCACCATCAATATTAACTATTTGAAAAAAATATTAAAATTATGGAAACAACATCTACTTAATTTTCTAAATCATAAATAGGTGTTCATTAGGGCAGGGCTTAGCCATACTCCACCAAGGTTTATATTTCATGCCAAAAGAGGTTATCTTTATATATAAAGTGAGAGAATAAGAGAAGAAATGTGTTATAAAGATTCAAGTACACGTTTCACTCATTATTAGGAAGTTATAATAAGGAAATAAGAATGAAAATAGTCTTAGTAACTCTCCAACATGTATAACTCCATCCATCATGGTCCCTAAGAGAGTGGTGTAGAAGATACCTCACTATATTTGAATGTGTTAGTGGCTAATTAAATCTTTTTGAAACTATGTTCTTGATTACTTAGGGATGACATGTGGCCTTCTTGGTAAATAATTTCTCCTTGATGCTTGAGGTTTTTCACGAGTTGGTGAAGAGGACTTCAAGGTTCATCATGATGTGAAACTACCATTTGAGGTTTGTCCATTTGCTTGGAACCTTCAAGCGATCATGGTAGGTGTGATAATTTTTAATGAGTACACCATTATATCCTTTCACTAATATTAATGTTTTTACACATTATTCTCACTCTATTGCCTTCATATCATAAGACTTCCTTTATTGATCAAGTGGACTAACTACCAAATTAGGCCTAGTTTCTTATATCTAACAATTGGATGGCCATGAGATTTACATAAGAAATTTAGGATGGGTGAATGGGTAAGTATTAGGTATTAATAATCATGTTACATCATGATATGTGCCTTCTAATCATTTTACACTTGTAACTCTACCTCATTTAGGTGACTAGGTCACCTCTCACTAGTCCTTCTAAACTATCCCTTTTGCTTAGACTTGTAGAAGAATTTTTAGGTGGATATAAAATAATTTTTTGATGTGAATAGATTAAATACACCTTACACTATCCTCATTAATGATATAAAACTATTTAACATGCTAAGAACCATATTTTCTTCCCAAAACCTTGCAAACACACAATTTATGATGAATCCATATAGGTGTTTGTAAAAATATTATCATGAACAAGACCTATTTATAGTTAATCATGATTTATATGTTTTTTTAGGACCAATTCAAGGCATTTCAGTGAAAATATATCATTTTTTCCTCCATCATATTTCTATGACTGATTTAGGTCAGTTCTAAGCATCATGAACTCTTAGTGATTGTTCATATCGCTTAGGTATTAAAATGTAAAAAAAATGAAAATAATTTTGATTACACAACCCTCTTAAACATTCCCTAGCTTTTAAGGACACCATGCATCTGCTCCATATAGTTTTAATGTGAAATTTTTTGCTTTCAGGCTCAAAACCTTGCATTCTAGAGAGTAGAGAGAGAGAGAGAGAGAGAGAGAGAGAGAGAGAGAGAGAGAGAGAGAGAGAGAGAGAGAGAGAGAGAGAGAGAGAGAGAGAGAGAGAGAGAGAGAGAGAGAAGGTGTGTAGGAGAGTAAAACTTGCTTATTCAAACTTCCATCACCTCATAGAGGTCTATTAAAACCTACTTTATAAATTCTCATGGTTTTTTCTCTTTTTATCTCTCCAAAGTATCTATAGACCCTTCATACCTCTGCTAAGGGTTCTTGAGTTATTATGCTAGTTTAACCCCAAGGGTCTACAAATGTATTTATTTAATTATTTATAAGTTATAAAATTATAAAATTTCATTATGAATTTTTTATGCCCCCTAATGATTTCAATTTTCAAATACCCCTAAATATGTATAATTCTCCAATTTCTATGCACATGCCTGTTTAAGCCTATTTAGGCCCAATAGGCATGTTTAGGCAATTAGGCTCTTATTTTCTCCAAGGACTAAACCATATAAATGAAAAACATTGAGATAATTTGGAAAAAAAGTGAGATACCTTGTATTCACCTTTATACTTCACCTTATTGTAGGGTTCCACACTTTAACTCTTCTTCTCATGACCCCACTTGTAACTGCCTATTTAGGCCTAACTAAGCCTAATTAGTCCATTCATGATTTCTCTTGTCTCAAAGGATAAATCACTAGATGAAGGCATTGAGATAATTTAGGAAATAGGTTAGAGACTCTATTCTCACTCCTGTACCTCATTTCCATTTTTGGTTTCTCATATCTTCTTTACTTTGCCTATAACTACTTGTAGGTAATAGTTGGCATACTTGACCATATATGAAAGGTGAGAAATGAGGTTATTATTAAATTGGAGTCTTTGATATTTTGATGAGTTTTAACACCATTTGAGAAGTTCATCCAATCTCTCTACACAATATTTTTTAAGTCTTATATTTAAATAAGAATGGCCTGATCAACCACTTAATCCTCACCTTGTTCACAGTCTACTAAGTACTTATAAGCCCATTGCTATGATTATAAAAAATTGAAAAATGACCTATACTTTTTCATCTCTATTTATCTATGTATTATGAGTATTTTAATAGGTTTTATTATATCTAAACTCATATTGTCTCTTCAAACCCCAAATTTGACTACTAGACTGTCTTGAGCTTTACTAAGTTGCCTATGTGTGGGAAAGTGTAGGTTTGCCTTCTAGAGTTCCCCTAATGTCTTTAGTTGAGTATTTTTTGGAAATTTATTCAATTTATAATGGATAAACATTTTTATGAGATATTAATCTCCATTGGTCTCTTGGAAATCACAACTCCCAAGACACTGAAAATCTCTCTTAGACTCCACAAGATAGTTAGGTCTCTTAAACAAGTCTATTCAACTTGTGATGCCTCTTTTTACTTCCATAGAACCTAAATTATCTAAAAATTATCCTAGGGTATACATCCCTATTTATACCTCACATAGGTAACCTCATGACATGATTATGGTATAACACTCTTGAGGGATTTTATGCACTTGACAAGGAATATTTTGAACCTCCAAATAACCTTCATTTCTATAAATGAAACTAAGATGATGTTGATGATAAAAGTAAAATGGTTCATAATAAAAGTTTGAGGACTCATTCCCATATTTATCCCACATGGTTCTCTAGTAGGGTTTGACACTTAGTTTGATCTTGAAAACATGTGTGCAATTCCTTAAGGAGGACTGAAGATTCACTGATTAAATTCAAGTCATAATGACAACTCAAAAAGCATGCAAATTGCCACAAAACCCTATTATATCATTCCCTAAATATTTTATTCTCTTAAATAATACCTAAAACCCTATGAAATATATCACTAGGCTTTGCAAAACCTTGGAAACATTGTGTTGGAAACCTTCAAGCAGGTCTATAGACTCATTGGTTTGATCTAGACAACTTGACTGTATGAGGAATTATGAGTAATGAACATTTTTATGATTTTATATCCATGATATAATTGAATACTCATTTTTATATCCTCAAGGGGGTTTGGAATATCTTTGATACTTCACCAAGACTTTGTAATTGATGGAGACCCTAAAGTCTCAAGAACCCTATTCTTATCAACTTACAAATTACTCCAAAGAAGGTTTATTATCTCTTGATGGATCACACATGTGAAATTGGTATTAATTATGGTTTATAATATTTTTAATACCCCTAAAAATTCACCTAGGTTTCCATTCCTCTTTCATCATGCTTAGAAAAGGAAAAAATGAAGTAAATTGGTACCCTACCTGGATGGATAAGACACTATGATCCCTTCACCTTCTTAGTGATTTTTGATAAAGTATGGGAAGTAAATATGAGAAAAAATTACAAAATATTTAATATAAATAAGGTACCCTGCTATACCTAAAATATTGGTCTATCATCTTCTCTCTTCTGTTGATACCATTCACAAACTTGACCAACTTTATAAGGCTGCCAAAGAGCTTGATAGAGAAAGGGGTTCAATTTTTGACCTATTTTGACTTGAAAATAAATAAGAATAATGGATATATTCATGGGGGAAATAAATTAAAAAATTTGGGTGTTTTAAAATTATCTTACTCTAACACACCTATATGGACCAACTAAAAACCTCCACTTTCTGCCATAAAAATTGATTAATCTACCTAAAAACTGATGGAGATGATATGTCTGGTGCCTTTAAATCTTGGAAATACTTTTAAAAATGTGTAATGATGTTTTCATCTCTTATTTATATTTTACACTTGTCCTTTTCTCACAAAACCTTCTTTAGACATTATAAAATGGGTGATGAAGCATTGCAAAGAGGGGTGTAATGTTAGAAATGAATATTTCTACCTCTTTTGAAACTTGTACGAACTAAATAAGGAGTAATATTACCTTGAAATAACTTGAAATATTTCAAAAAGACCTGTTAGACCACTTGAAACCCTTTTACCAACTTTATTATGCCATAAGGTGACTATAAAACATAAGGTCAAGAATATCATTTACCTTAATTTCATCAAAATAACCTTAAATAATGATAAAATAGGATTGGAAAAAACATTTTAAGGATTTTACAAGGATTTTGATGACCATACACAATCTTAGATGACATTAAAAGTAAATTTTTAAACTACTAGGGTTGAAATTTACCCTGAGAGGCCAAATTATCAACCTTCTTGGTGACTCACACAGGTTGACCAGCCTACTAGTCAAGAGAACCATCTATCTCTCTTGTGACAGTCATGACTCAAACTGAGATATCCTATCTATTTTAGATTTATAATTAGACCATGACCTTAATAAACCTTTAAATATTTCAAAAACAACCACACATAAGGACACCAAAATAAAACACACCTAGACACCTAAGAAGTAACAAGATAAGACACTTGTTGACAACACTTATTGGAAACCAAGTAATCAAGAAAACCACTATGTACAACTAACCTAAACAAGCTTCTATCCTCCTATATCAAATGGAAAAATTATTGTATCATTCACTCCATGGGATGAATAATGACATGTGGTAAGCAAATCATTGGGCTTTGGCGTCATTCTCTTCCTTCTCTCCTTGAATGTTACTCTTCTCATCATGATCTCAAGTGAGATGATAATTGAAAACCACTCTTAAATGAAGATATACTCTTTGTATACTTCAATTTTCACCTCAAACTACTATTATCTTTGGCAACATGGTATTTCCTTTAGATGGTTACATCTTGGTTGATGGGGGTAGCAAGCTCAACCCTTGTCTCAATTGGATTTTCAAGGACAATATTTTTCCCATCTTGGAAGGTGTCATATTCATCATGCATTTTGGACCTTGAAAATAAACCTTCTGGAGATGATCCTCAAGACCTATTTTCCTACTAGTAACCTTACATTCTTCTTAAATTAGTTTCCTATTAAAATCTCCAAGCTCTTTGACTATGTCCAAGGAGGACTGCTTCATGTGATCAATACTTTTGATCTGTTCTTGAGACTCAACATGGCTAACTACCATATTGTGTTCCTTGTTGGTTGAATATTTTGTCTATCAATGTACTAGTAAACAAAATAGGTCTAATTGGCAAAAGTAGGAAGATTAGTCATCCAAATGTGTAATTTTATCACATCAGAAGGAGACTGCTCTCTCCTCTCATCAAGGAGAGGTTCCCTGTGGATATGCTATATATATATGTATAAACAGAAAATAATACTCAAGGGTAGAACAAGCCATCCATCTCTCTTTATTCATAGATGATGTGTGTAAAACAAAGGAAAAACTCAAGGGAAATGACAGACAGCACTCCTCTTCTTTCAGAAGAACTATTCAGCCAGCCACAAGAATATTCCTAGAAATAAAAGTAGAATGTAACTAAGGGTGTACTAACCAGCAAATCAAGATATAGCACAAAGTCTCCACCTAAAATTCTCAAGAGTAATATATGAAGGGCAATGAGGGCACAAAGTCTTCTCAAAGTCCTTTACATAGCAATGAAAAGAAAACACACTAAAGGCAGCTATGGGGGCACAAAGTCTCTCCACAGTTGATTCTTCAGGACACCTTCCTAACTAATTTTACTAATCATGCATGTTAAATTAATGGAATAGAAAATATATCAAGGAAAAAGACATAAGAATAGTTTCCTCAAAAACAAAGATATCACAACACAAAGTCTAAAAAAGTCCTTTGCTTTCTTATTCCAAGAACAAAATATGATTAATAGACTGAGCACATTTGGGTAGAGTTTCATTCAAATTGTCAAAAAATAGATCCATTTACAATAAAAGAAAGTCCCTTATATAACCACTTCAAGAAGGACTCAGGAACATTAATACATCATGATGCATTGGGAACTATTAGGAAGATAGGCTGGAACTTTGGGGCATTTTACCCATTTTATCTTCTCAATGTAGATATACAAGCCATGCAATTGAAATATTGCAACTTTCAGTGTCCAACTGGTGGTCTGATGTTGTCTTCATCATTCCTCCTTTTTTGTTTAATTGAATCGGGTCTTAGATTCATTCATTGTTCTATCTTTCCTCGCTTTCTGCTAGTTTTGGTCTTGAATTCTGGGAATGCATTCAGGTCTGTAAATTCAAAGGATCAATGGATATTTCATGGACTTTAAAATTGACATTTACATGCCTATCGATGTGCTCTCAATGGCTAGTTCACTATCTTAAATTTGATGTCTTCAAGCGCGTCACCCCTTGGTCCTCTTTCAGATTTTGGCTTTGCCCTTTTAGGCCTTAAGAAATGATCCTTGAATGGGTCATAAAGATCCCTTTACTTTGGCCATTGAGAGTCCCCTACAAGGGCACCTGCCTTTCGGGGCCCTTTGGCAGCCCTTTACTTTGGCAATTCCTGTGGACAAATCCCCAGGCTTTCTATTTGAGTCTCCCATAAACTATCCTTCAGGAAAATTCTTGGGTTTTTTCTCCAGCAGGTAATTTTTGTAGACATTTTCCCTGGGGAAAATTCCTGCAGACAAAAGGCATGGGGAAATTTTCTGCGGACAAAAGGCCCAGGAAAAATTCCCGCGAACAAAAAGTCTGGGGAAAATTCCCGTAGACAAAAGTCCATGAAATTTTTTTCCACAAAGTCTTTGATTGGTCTTCAAATTTTTTTGCACCCGCGGCCACTTAGAATTATTTAAAACTTTTTGTCTGAAGGAATTCCTTTAGACAAAAATCTGAAAGAATTAAGTCTTAACCAATTTTTAAATGCCTTAAACAAATTCGAAAGAATTACCTGTAGACACCAATATTATGTCAACCCCCCCTTGGTCCATTTCTAAACACTTACACACCTTATTAATTTAAAATAAACTACTTATTTTAAATTAATGACCTCACCTAGACACCTCACCCTAAGATCATTTCTTACCCTATGAGTCACCCTGAGACTAGGTCATCTAAACCCTAACTACCCATGACCTATTCTCACTCCATCCTAACCTCCTAACTAACTCTCATGCCTAATAAACCCATCTTTTGACCATTCTCTAATGGCAAATGCACTTGGCAAATGGAGAAATGGGCAAAGAGCTAAAAATAGCCCTTTTACCCATTATCTAGCCACTGACGTCGGTCAACTGTCGACTGATGCTGGCAGGATCACTAACGTCAGTTACATAAGCCTAGCTCTAACCTTGAGCTAGCGGCCCTGACTCTTGGAAAATTGATGCGCACACTCTGAGACCAAGAATCAGAGCTCAATTATCATCCTCTAGGCTAATGAAGTTCTGCACAAGTCATTCTAGAGATTGGATTAAAGCACTGTACGAGGACCTCAACATCAGCCACAATGGGAACAAGCATCCTAACACCTTTGGTTCTTCAACTAATAGAGCTACGTATTCTTCTTCTCATTTCAGTATTTTAGAACACATTGGTAATTAGTTTTTATTTACTATTTCTAAAAAACACTGTTAAGAGACCTAACTTCATCTGTGGAGAGGCTGAAAGGCCTTTCTCTCATTCTCACCTCCTTTACACACCAACCCTCTACCTCAACCCTTCTTCAGACCATAGTCACCTACCTGTAACTTTGCATAAACCTCCTAATTCCAAGAAACTCCTCTGACCATTCTAGAAATACCCTGAGACCCATCCAAGGCCCACTGTCCCTACTGACATCAGCAATAGAACTGACGTCGACATCATTCAATCAACTAACCTTGACAAGACTACCAATGTCGATGACTATGATAGATTGACTGCAGAGAATAAGTATGCATTATCTACTGTTCTCTTTCTTAGTCTTTCATCATTTCTTTTTATACAACACTCTTTTCGTTAAAGAGTGGACTGTCATCCCTTACGGAGCTTTATGCTTCTGAGACTGAGCGCGTAGCTTGGCAGTCTACCATATCCTCCTCTAACATTTTCTGTGTTTGAGTCTCTTTCTTATTTTTAGGTGTTTCCTCCACAACCAAAGAGGAGCTCTCACAATGCTTGGATACAGTGCTCAACTTAATCTGGGTAATGTATAAACCCTTAACCTTTAACCTTAGTTTCTTCTTTCTTTTGAATGTAATTAGTGAAAAAAATTAGAGAAACATTCAAGCACGTCCAGTGGGACCCTAGAGTTTTCCTTGGGTTCATTTTTCTAAAAATCAAATTTTCATATAGTTGCATTAGGAAAATATTCTCTTCTTGCATCCTTTTCTTCTATCTCTTTATTTCAAAAAGAAAACATTAGCACAAGTTAAAAAGAACATCTTTTTTTTTCTTCTTGTCACTTCTTCCCTACATCTTAGAATAGTGAAAAATTCATATTCTTAACCTCTTCTCCAATTGTTTACATTTGAACAAAATATTTCAATTTGGGTTTAAAAAACTATTGCATTTCATTCTTGCTTGAATGCATACTTAGTCCACTCACTTAGTAATTAAAAAAGCATTATGAATAAATCATAGTGCACAAATGTTACACAACTAGATCACAATCACAATCAAATTAAACATTTAAACATACTTGAGACAAGGCCCATCAAGGATTTCATCACCTAGCAAATACCTTACCCTTCCTGGCGATCCTACTTGGACTTCACTACCAAGAGGAGGACCCACTCTGTTCTTTGGTAGAGTATAAACTATAGGCAAAGTATATATTGGCTAAGTGGCCCAGCTCGACTCTGAGTTTGTGAAGTGAAGGGAGCAAGCTCTAGCACCAGGCCACGTACTGAACCTAACACAAATTTTTGAGCACCAAAACATAACCTAAAACCAGTCATAGACTTCCTCTTTAGCCCAATTCCCAAACATATTCTTCTAAGGCATAAGCCACCACGACTCTAAAATTTATTCCTAGGAATTTAACATTTTAGAGGTTGCTTGCCAAATCATCTATTTTGCTATTTTTATTTGATTTTTTGAGCTGGTAAGGTCGCATCATTTTGAGGTCCAAAAACAACTCAGAATTTCTCCTTCCAAAAACTATCAGTTTTCTATGTTTCTAGAATTACATAGAAACTGACATCAGTTTTTACACCGACATTAGCAACTCAGATTCATCGACATCGGTTATCCCACCGACCTTGGCAACATTTCATAACCAACATCGGTTAGTAAATCGACATTAGTCACTGTCAACCAAATTTTCTTTCCAAATAGCAAGCTTAAAACCTGACTTTTTTTTCTGTTAAACATAAATTCTGGTTTTTTGAAATTGAAACACACAGTTTTTGAAACCTAAACCCCTTTTACTTTAGATGGTTTTGACACGTAGTCAAGCCAAATCCCTTATTGACCATGCAAGGCAACAGCCACTCCCACCTTTGCCTTCCATACCAAGTCATCTAATGGAGTATACTTCAGACACTAAGCATACTCCTATCCAACCTACCCCAAATCAACCTCCTATTGTTCCCAAGGGGGATCAAGACTTTTAGAGATTCCTTGACCTCAACATCAAGGCTCTCCAACACTATCTCGCTAGAAGCCAAAGGCGAGATCCTTTAGGTAATCCTATTTATGGGATGCCAACTTCCTTGGTTGAAATGACAATAATATCAACAGCCTCCATTACCTAACCTATGGTCACTCAGGCCATTGCCTCAACCAGTAACCCAACCATGGCCAATATTCAATATTTGGCCTCTCCTTCTATTTCTGGACCTACCTCCATTGGGGTTTTTGTACCCCCTCAACCAGAAATAATTCAACCAAGTTTGACACCTTTCTAGAACTTGATTGTCTCTATCCCACCCACTCTTTCACCCATAAATACAAGAGTGACTACCTATCCTTTAACTAGTGTCGCCACTATTCAACCACCCTTGGCAGCATCTAGTCAAGTTGTGCCTTCCAACTTCATGGCACAAGCCCCCTTGACCTCAATATCAGTCCTTATGACGAACTACCAATATGTTGTGCCTACACAAATGCAACTAAGTACATCATACACCCCTCCCAATTCCTTCTAGGTACCCTATAACCTAGGGGGTGCCACTCCTACCAATCCATCAGCCGATCTAATTAAGATGCTAATGGATAAGATGTCTAACCTTGAGACATCTGTTTTAGGTTCAAGGAGTGTTCTTTCATACAAACAAATATTTAATGAACCTCTTCACCCTTTGGTGCCTATTAGACCATACCCTAGACAGTGGGAACTCCCAAAATTTACTCACTTTTAGAGTAAATAGGACCCACAACAACATCTATGAGCATTTAGACACGCTTGCTACCTCATAGCGCACGATGATGCATTATTACTTCGCATATTCCCCATGTCACTTTCTGGCACTGCCCTTGATTGGTATAGTTCTATTACCAGTCATTCTCTCTTTACCTTCACTCAACTAGCTCAACTATTCCTCAACCACTTCTCAATCAACATCACTAAGAAGGTCTCTATCATAGACCTATATTCTATTAGATAATTCGATGATGAATCAATAGCTGACTTTGTTTCCCGTTGGAGAGGTTTAATCAACCAACTCTCCTTTTCATTACCTCAACCTGAGCTCATTGAGCTCTTTTCAAGAGCATGTGCCAAGCACATCTCATCCACTTTACAGGTTTAAACATTCCACACATTTGATGAAGCTTTCACCATGGCCTGAAAGCTTGAACTCTGCGTTGTCGAAGAAGATAAGGTCAAATTGCATAGTAAAAATACCAATGCAAAATCCAATGACCCATCTTCCAAATCTTCTTCTTCCCACTCCAAGTCCAAGGGATCGACAAACACTGTGGTACTTAGATCATCATCCTCTACCACAACCAACCAATCTGAGCCCTCCACATCACAAAACATTACAAGACAATTCCAACAATGGTATGTACAACGCCAATACACTCTAATAGGAGAATCATATGCATCTATGTTGGATAAATTAGTGAAGTAGGGAGTCCTCAACCTCCCTAATTGATCCCTCATGAGCCATCTCTGCATGGTATAGGGAAAATGACTTTTGTAACTATCACCATGTCAAAGGTCATGACACGAACAATTGTAAAACCCTCAAAATTGTCATTCAAGACATGTTAGACAAAGGGGATCTTGTTTTGGATAACCCAAATGCGTCGGCTAACCAAAACATAGATATCTTTAGGCAACCATTCCCTAACCATCCCTCAAGTCAAAATAATGTTTATACCATGGCTGATGACCCTCAAGAGTGCAACAACACACGGTCGACATGGTTTCTCCTTTTATTCCTAACCAACCTCTCCCACAGTCTGAAGAGGTTAGTTAACCTATTTCTCCACCATAGGTAAAAGACCCTTCTTCTCCTATTTGTCCTCCACCAATGGAGGATAATCCTCCATCAATCCCCCTTTCACACATAGGAGAGGCTACTTTAACCTCTCCCATATTGGAGGATGTTTTGATGGCACCAACATCGGTGGTCTCACCCTCATCCTTCTTATCACCAATGGAGGATCATACTTTCCACACTCCTAGACCACACATGGAAGGCATGATCATCCCTGCACTCTATCCGCTCGAAGAGCCAAATTTTCCAATCCCTTTTCCACTGAGAGAAGAACTTGTCACTTCACCCACTACGGCTGAAGAAGATCCAGTGATGGCTCTCTCTCACCTTTGGCCTAAGATCACTGTGTCTAACACATTTCCCCTCTCACAACCACCCAAATATTCCAAAAGACTAATTATAAAGCCTCATGCAATGTCCTCTAAACCCTTCTCTCGATTGGCTAAAAACTTAGGATTTCTCCATTCGAGAAACCTAGCACATGAGGTGTTATGGGAGCAACTTAAGGCTCCTTATTTTACACATCTCACTTCATCTCGTACTGCTGATCCTTCCATGACAAATTACTCCAAAATCTCTGATAAGGATCAGGCTTTCACTTCCAAATCTTTAGAAACTCAGCCATCCACATCTGAACCCAAATCCTCACAAGCATCTACCATGCCAAAATAGGTTAAATCCCTCAGTGTTCACCCTGTATCGAACCTCACTCACCCACAAGTGAAGGTAGATTTGAACCTCACCCCACACAATAGTGGTCCTCACATTAAACTAAAGAAGGATACTAAACCACATTAGTCTACTCCCCCACCTTCACCATTTCCCTCTATTTTGGGTCCACATCCTTCCACCTTAATAGGAGTGCTCCCTACTAACAAAAACAAACTACCTCCATTACTCCCTCTCCCGATTAGAAACATACTTCTTCCAAAAAATCTAACACCTCTCATCAAGAAAGTGCCATCAATGCGTGTGGCCACACCATTGACTAAAAAGGTGGTACAAAAAACTCCTCCTATAACTCCTAAACAAAAGTTGTCAACCCCTACTGCAACAACAAGCGCAGACCCATTAGTGGGTTCTTATGCTTTGATGCTATGCCAATTATTGTAGTCATCTAGCATCATTCTCCCACCCATTAAGCCATACAAACCTCTCAGATCAAAACCATCTTGGTTAGATGACACTCAAATTTGTTGGTATCATCACACACCTAGGCATGATACTAAGCATTGTTGTGCTCTTAAGGTTGTCATTCATCAACATCTAGAAAAGGATACCCTTCTTATTAAGGATCCTCTTGACCAACCTTTCAAAAAACCACCAACACCATCCCATGCCTTCCAAACCTCCTCACCTAAATCGGGATTCCAACATGAGATTATGGTCTCTCTACCACCTCCCCCTTTATTCGAAATCAACACTGTTAATGTGGCCACCAGGTCCCTAACTCTAAAGGATAAAGAAAAAGAGAAGGTCTCTACCCTTCTGACATATCCATTTGTCAAGCCCTCTCAACCACCAACACCCAAGATTTCTATCTTGGGCACATCTCAACCAACATCTCTGGGGGAAATTCCTCCTAACGTCTCTAGTCCACATGACATTTGGTATAAATGACTTGTTGACCACTTGACTCATTCTATCATTCCTCCTGACCTCTCTTCAAATGGACGATAGGCTTTTATCAAGAGTATTGCTCGATACACCATGCTAGGGGGTCTTCTCTACAAATGAGGCTTAAACAGCCTCCTTCTCCGATGCCTAACCACCATTGAGACATCTCATGCCATCAAAAAAGTCCATGATGGGATTTGTGGATGACATTTCAGTGGTAACTCGGTTGTAAAGTGCATCCTCCACTTGGGCTATTATTGGCCCACTCTTAACCAAGACTGCAATGACTATGTTCAGTGTTGTATCAAATGCCAGCAACATGCTAACTGACTTCACGTCTAACATCAACCAAAACATGCCTACAACAAAAATCTGAAAGAGCAGGATTTTAAAATCAAAGATCTCATTCTTAAAGAAAACCAACACGTGACCAATATGGAAAGAAGCAAACGAGGCAAGTTTGCTCCTAATTGGCTTGGACCTTACATAATAACACACAAGTATGGGTTAGGGACTTATCGTCTATCTTCTCTTGAAGGCCAGCCAGAACCTGAGCCCCTTATTACCTTACATCTATGACCATTCTATTATTAATCAAGTAATCATTCACTTGATGTTTAACTTGAGCTCATCCCTTGAGTAACCCATGTCATCCTCATTCCTATTCCTTTCAACCCTTTTTCCTCACAAATATCAGTTAACCCTTTTTTAAGCATTAAAATACTTTGTCCTAATAAAAGGGAAACCCCTAAACCTCTATCGTCTAGTCCATGACTACAAGTTTAGTCACAAATAAAACATAAAATTGGGATGCCTAACAAAATATTCAAAGGTCATAAACTATTAATGTAGACTGCTCCCTTGAAGGGCAACTGCATTATTGCTATAATTAATAGACTGCTCCCTTGAAGGATAGCTATCAAAACATACGAAGCAAAACATAGACCACTCCCTTGAAGTATGGCTATGCCCAAATTTTGCTACCATAACAGCACCCTCTTAGAAGCTGCCCACATTGATCAGCTTCACATGACCACAAAACAAAACAATATCCCAAGTAGACTTCTCACATTGATCATTCTCCCCCAAAAAAAAATGACTGACAAACTATTAAGTCATGGAATTGCCTATAGTCATTCTCAGGGTCACCTATAAAAGGGGCAAAGTTATTCCTGCTAAAAAGGGTTATGTTATCCTCACATATCACATAATCACACTTATTACCCCAATATACCTAGGGGACTTTGAGTTCACTTAACATCAAGTGATTAGGGTATTTCTCTAACACAAACCAATGGTCACCGACGTAATGCATGAACAAGGCTTTTGTTTGCAAAAACCCTATCTATGTTATCATTATGGTCCTTGTCAATGAAAGAGCAATGCCCCTTTCACTTCTTACACACCTTCGTCACATACAACCAAACCAAACAAAAACATTTTCTAACCAACCCAAACCAAACCAAACCACAACATTTATCATCATGATTTATTTAATACAAATACCACTTTGTGTTATATAAATTATCATAGCCCATTCACACTAGTTTCAATGGAAAACAATACACATGGAAACTATCAACCAAACACAATTTATGTCAAGCATATACCATCACCAATATGGAAACCTTCTGAAGCATAAATAAACTCATTTCATTTTTAGCATACACCATCACCAATATGGAAAATTTCTAAGGATAAAAAACCACATAACCTATGTTACAGCATACACCATCACACAATATGGAAAAGGCTATAACATCATCATATACTCATCATTTCAAACATAACCAAACCAACTATCAACCTCTTTGACTCTTTTTTCCTTTTTGGGAGAAAACTCATTTCATTTTTAGCATACACCATTACCAATATGGAAAATTGCTAAGGGTGAAAAACCACATAATCTATGTTACAACATACACCATCACACAATATGGAAAAGAATGTAACATCATCATACACTCATCATTTCAAACATAACCAAAACAACTATCAACCAAACACAATTTATGTCAAGCATATACCATCACCAATATAGAAACTTGTTGAAGCATAAATAAACTCATTTCATTTTTAGCATACACCATCACCAATATGGAGCTAAGGATGAAAAACCACATAACCTATGTTACAGCATACACCATCACACAATATGGAAAAGAATGTAATATCATCATACACTCATCATTTCTTACATAACCGAACCAACCAACAACCTCTTTGACTCTTCTTCCCTTTTTGGGAGAACTACATTAGCCTGAGGCCCTTAAAACAAGGGCTATATAGGTAGAACTTAGTTGACATGAGGTCTTTTGAGGTTAGCTCAGCCATTCGTTCGTTCATCTACCTGATGGACCAACCATATAACCTTTAACCATGACCTAACCTAGTCAAACCCAATCCATAACCTACTCTCTTCTTCCTTTTTGGGGAGAACTACATTGGCTTGAGGCCCTTAAAATAGGGGCTATGTAGGCAGCACTCAGTTGACATGGGGTCTTCTAAGGTTAGCTCGGCTATTCATTCATTCATCTACCTGATGGACCAACCATATAACCTTTAACCATGACCTAACCTAGTCACACCCAATCTATAACCTACTCTCTTCTTCCCTTTTGGGGAGAACTACATTGGCCTAAGGCCCTTAAAACATGGGCTATGTAGGCAGGACTTAGTTGACATGGGGTCTTTTGAGGTTAGCTCAGCCATTCATTGGTTCATTTACCTAATGGACCAACTATCTAAACTGTCCAAAATCATGACCAAACAATCAGCCCTGACACTGTAGAAGTCACCTTAGACTTCTCATGGGGCCCATTAGAGATCACATACATCTCCCTAACCACAACACACAACACTTGAGATCACTTATATCTCAGCCTGACTCAACAAATGACCATGGAGATTGTGACTATCTCCTCAGACCATGACCACATTCGAAACAACTTTGCCTTGGTTGTTTTTATTGCATATATGCTACCTCACGAATAGTTAGCAAATTATATGCACCCCACATTATAACCCTCACACCTATTGTTGGATCATGACCAAGTTGATCCCTAATATTTGTGACATTTTTGTGTTTTCCAAGAGCACTTCCTAACCCAGATACTTGGAACACGATGACCATTGGAGCTATAGCTTTGATCAATCTAACCCAATTAGCTATGACCAAAAATCTAGGGACCAATTAGTTTGATTTTAGTCCTCCTCAACCATTGGAGTTACAACTTTGATCATTTAACCCAATCAGCTATGACCAAAAATCTAGGGATTGGTTACTTTAATTTTAGTGCTCCTCAACCTTGCCTGTGACAATTTGACCTACCTATCACGTGAAGTGGTATATACATAATCTCAACTATTACAGCATTCACACTCCCACCTCACCTTACTCATCCACTACCTATCAAATCATCACCCAATTTCAAGTTCCCTTCTCTCGATTCTTACTTTGAGCGGGAATACCTCATCCCATACCTGGGGTAACCCACATCTATTTTTGTCTTGCAGTTCGTCAAGACAAACCACAAGACAAAAAGGGGTAAATGTAGACAACAATATTGTGTCAACCCCCCTTGGTCCATTTATAAACACTTACACACCTTATTAATTTAAAATAAACTACTTATTTTAATTTAATGACCTCACCTAGACACCTCACCCTAAGACCATTTCTTACCCTATGAGTCACCCTGAGACTAGGTCATCTAAACCCTAACTACCTATGACCTACTCTCACTCCATCCTAACCTCCTAACTAAATCTTGTGCCTAATAAAACCATCTTTTGACCATTCTCTAATGGCAAATGTAGTTGGCAGATGGAGAAATGGGCAAAGAGCTAAAAATAGCCCTTTTACCCATTCTCTATTCGCCGATGTTGGTCAACTGTTGGCTGATGCCAACAGGATTGCTGATGTCAGTTACATAAGCCTAGCTCTAACCTTGAGCTAGCGGCCCCGAATCTTGGAAAATTGACGTGCACACTCTAAGACCAAACATCAAAACTCAACTACCATCCTTCAGGCTATTGAAGTTTTGCACAAGTCATTCCAGAGATTGGATTAAAGTACTATACGAGGACCTCAACATTAGCCACAATAGGAACAAGCATCTTGACACCTCTGGTTCTTCAACTAATAGAGATAAGTATTCTTCTTCTCATTTTAGTATTTGAGAACACGTTGGTAATTAGTTTATATTTACTATTTCTAAAAACACTATTAAGAGACCTGACTTCATCCGTGGAGAGGTTGAAAGGCCTTTCTCTCATTCTCACCTCCTTTACACACCAACCCTCTACCTCAACCCTTCTTCAGACCATAGTCACCTGCCTACAACTTTGCATAAACCTCCTAATTCTAGGAAACTCCTCTAACCATTTTGGAAATACCCTGAGACCCGTATAAGGCCCACTGCCCCTACCAACATCGGCAACAAAACCGACATCAGCATCATTCAATCAACCGACCTCAGCAGGACTACCAACTTCAGTGACTATGACAGACTGACTGTAGAGAATAGGTACGTATTATCTAATTTTCTTTTTTTTAGTCTTTCATCATTTCTTTTTATACAACACTCTTTTCATTAAATAGTGGACTCTCATCCCTTATAGAGCTTTACGCTTCTGGGACTGAGTGTGTAGCTTGGCAGTCCACCATATCCTCTAACATTTTCTATGTTTGAGTCTCTTTCTTATTTGTAGGTGTTTCCTCCATAGCCAAAGAGGATCTCTCACAATGCTTGGATATGGTGCATAACTTAATCTGGGTAACGTACAAACCCCTAACCTTTAACCTTAGTTTCTTCTTTCTTTTGAATGTAATTAGCAAAAAACTTAGAGAAACATTACCTTTCAACTTCCTTGAAAATGACCCTTCCAAAGGGTGATTTTATTGATTAAGTGTCCTCTACAAGGGCACTTGTCCTTTGAGAAGCTTCCTTTTGCATTGAACTACCCCTTTAAACTTTGGTGAGGAACCATTCTGGTTAACCAATCAGTTGAACCAATTAGTTGAACCAAAAATGGTTCAAGCTGATAGTTCAATTAGATGAAACAAGCCGATGAACATTATGAAATTGCCTTTGAACCAACAGTTGAACCATTTCATTGAACCAATACGTTGAACCAAGTTTTGGTTCAATGGTTCAAACAAAGCTTTGAAAATATCTTTGAACCTACTATTGAAACTTTGAGATGTTGAACCAAAGGATGAACTGAAAGAATGAACCAACTGAGTGAACTATTTGGTTAAAGCAAAAGATGTTGAAATAAATGGAATGAACCACTTGAGTGAAATAAAGCATTGAATCACTTGGTTGAACTGAGCCATTGAACTGTTCCTTTGGTTAAACCCACCGTTGAACCTTGAACCCATTGAACCTGCTACTAATGTTTGTCGATGAAAATTTATGTTTAAACCAAGGCACTGTAGAGTCCATAGATTTTCCTTTTCCTACACAGTCCATAGATTTTTCTTCTTATTGAGTCCATAGATTCAAGCCTGTAGAGTTCATAGATTTTTTTGAGAAGCTTGGAAAATGAGGAATTTGAATGTCTAGGACAAATTTTGGAAATGGAAGAGACAATTTTGGTCTATAAGACCAAAATAGTTTAAATGTTGTCCCAAAAAAGAGTGATACATTTTGGTGAACAACAACTGGCTCTAGTTGGGGAACTTTTATCAATTGCAAAATGAATTGAAAGGAGTAGAATCTAGAATTTCTAGTGTCTTCATGTGTATCATTGGGCTTTGGATTCATGCTACCTAGAAATGGAAGGCATCAAAAATGGAAACAAACAAAACAAAATAGAATTAAAAACTATACAAATATACATATATACATATGTAATGATCTGATACTTCAAGAATTAAAGTATTTCAGATGTTGCTTCTTGAGAGATAGTGAAAATAGTGCACCATCTTGGTAAACCAGTAGGAAACTATTTTGCCCCCATAAATGATGATGGGATAATGGAGTTCTCCACTAGGAAACTAATTTTTTGTGTTTTCTTCTTGTTCCAAGGCAGGATGTGGTCTTCAAACCAGAAACCATCGCTCCTTACTTTCTTGGTGAAGGATTCCTTTACCTGATTTTGATTTGTAGCAACATGGTCCACCATCATAACTTGTTCTATTGGTCTATTCCAGCACATGATTGGATCATCCATATCAAACTCCTAACAAACTATTAGATTAACATCTCCTTTGATGTGAAGGAGTTTGACTTCTTCATCTTGAGCAATCTTCAATTTAGGCAATAGAGATTCACATCTAGCTGTGTTGTTGGTGTTGATGACTTGAAAATTGCATGAAGGAAGAATATCTCTTTGAGGATATATCAACACAGTCCCAAATCCATCATTGGTGGAAGAATTGATGTCATCATTAGAAGTTGATCTCCTATCAGATTTCTCTTCATTAGAGATGGAATATCCTTCCTTGTTTATATTGTGCTCTACCAATTCTCCTGAAGTCTTGTTTGGATCAATTCCTAGATTTTTAGCTACAAGACTTTCATTTGTAAGAACATGAGCATCCTCTATGGTAAAGAAATAATTACCCATGCCTGAAGATTCAAACAGAATTTATGCTGTAGGGGATGATGTTTGGGTAACCACGTATTTTGCCTCCTTTTCAGGGAGCAATCTCTTTATTACACCTTGGATAGGGATCCTTGCCTCAGATAGATCCATGCTCAGTTCTCCTCCTACGTCTTTTTAGAAATTTCTTCCAAGTAAAATGCCATAAGATGCTGGGACGTCAGCCACTAGGACAGTCATCTTAATCCTCTTGTCTGGAAAGGTTGCGAATGCAAATTGGGCATCTTTGATTTGCCCCAGCAATGGTACTTGCTTATTATCCATGGAAAAACATCCCCTAAATGTCTTGGTTAGTGTGAGACAAAGAGACTCCATGACTTTAGTAGGCATGACATTGTCAGATGCACCTGAGTCTATTATACAGTTACTCAGCTTGTGGCCATTGATTAATAGGGAAACATAGAAGGGTTCTATTTTTTTAGGAGCAGCTAGAGGAGTAATGATCAGATTATTTGGAATAGGCATGTTCTTTAGAGAATAAAGAATTATTTTTTTAGCCTTTTGTCTTGTAGGGACAGTTTGATTTTTAACATATTGAACCAGCTTATTCAGTTGATCCAGATTAGACTACAAGTATTCAAATTTAAACATTTGTATTTTTGTCTTTTTGACATGATCAATTATGTCAAATGGCTGAATTGAGCTAGGTACAGAGAAAGGTACTTCAACTTTTTGAGTTTTAATAGGGATGGGAGGTTGGTTGGTTTGCAAATTGGGAGTAGAAGGTCAAGGAGAAATGGATGTATTTACCTTTTGGGTGATGATCAAATCTTTTGATTGAAAAGGTAGAGTAGTCGCATGTTTAGCAATTGTGATTGCTGGTTGAGGATGTTCCTCTATCTTTTCTTTATCAGCTTATTGGACTGATTAATTCTTAAATCTGGTAAACACTACATATGATCCATTTGAAGCTTCTCCTTTACTTCCAGGTTCATCATGATAGTTCAAGAAACTAATGTGTGAGTCGCCAGCTGATTCTTCTTGATTGTCTTCAATGATATCAACATCATTTTCTTGATTCAATTTAGGATGGAAAGAGAATTTTGATTCTACTTCAAGGTATCCCATTGCTGAATTGGTTAGAGGAGCTTCTAGGGCAAGTTTTCCTTATGGGGGAGGAAGGCAATTTTGTTGCCCTTGGTTCCTTGCAACATTGCCTTGATATGACTAATTTGGGAATGTCCTTTTGTATGTAGGAGTAGAAGACATTCCTTGAGCCATTTTCTTTTTGAGAGCAAGCAACTCATTTCCTAATTTCTACACCATTGGATCTATGGTGCATGTAGATGCAAATTTAGAAGATGATGAAGCTTTGTTTCTATTTGGATCTTTTCTTATCTTCCTTGCTAAGATGAGATCATCTTCTACTTCAGTGGCTAGAAGTTGAGTTGTAGCGAGATCTATTTGACCAGCATGTCTCAAGAGAAAACTGACTTCTGATAACTGAGAAATAATGAAGAAACATTTAAGATTCTCAGATGTAGGTTGAGCAATGACAGGAATTCAGTTTCTTAATTTGTCAAATTTAGCTATGAAGTCTCTCATAGGCTCATGAGGCTCTTTCTTCATCTATGTAAGTTGAGCCAGAAGTGCATGTGCATCTTCTATAGGTTTGAATTTGGCTTCAAACATATCTTTGAGAGTATTCCAATCAGTTATAAATTGAGCCTGTAGATGATAAAACCAATTTACAGTAGCACTTTATAGTGTTTCAACAAAAAGCCTAACTGCTACATCTTCAAATTCTACTCTGATTACTCCACAAGCTATACTTAATGTTGTAATGTGTTCATCAGGATGAACTTTCCCATCACCATAGAATTTAGGGAAATTCTTCCTAGAACTATGTGAAAGCTCATGTAGAGGAGGAGTAAGATGGAGAGGACCAAAAGCATTACCCCAGGGACCTTGAACTGCCATTATAGGATTCTAAAAAGGAGGGATAACAAATCTCAAAGGGGTAATTATAGGCACAGCTTTATCAATAGCAAAAGTAGATACTTCGTTTGGTAATGGAGATCTGGCTTTAGTAGGAGGGAAGCTCTTGGTTCGTTGGAGATGAGATGGTGAAGGAAACATATCAAAATCACTTTGTTGTACTAACTCGAACATAGGGTCAATGATACCTTTATCCCTTTGGCTTTGTGTATACCTTAAATCTACCAGATTATGAAACAAAAATGGAAAAGAATTGACTTTGCTTCAGTTTGAAGCTTGAGGCTTTAAACTATGCATTCTTTCCTAGTTATTGTGGAGGTGAATGGATAGGCTATAAATGGATAATGGGTATTTTCCCAGTGGAGTCACCAAAAATTGTTGGTTGAATATTTTTTCTATCAGTGTACTGGTAAACAAAATAGGTCTGATCAGCCAAAGTAGGAAGATTAGTCATCCAAATGTGTAAGTTTATCACATCAAAAGGAGACTGCTCTCTCCTCTCATTAAGGGAAGGTTCCCTATGGATATGCTATATATATGTATAAATAGAAAATAATACTCAAGGGTAGAATAAGCAATACATCTCTCTTTCTTCAGAGATGATGTGTGTAAAACAAAGGAAAAACTCAAGGGAAATGACAGACAACACTCCTCTTCTTTCAGAAGAACTATTCAGCCAGCCACAAGAATATTCCTAAAAATAAAAGTAGAATGTAACTGAGGGTGTAATAATTAGCAAATCAAGATACAACACAAAATCTCCACCTGAAATGCTCAAGAGTAATATACGAAGGACAATGAGGGCACAAAGTCTTCTCAAAGTCCTTTACATAGTAATGAAAATAAAACACACTAAAGGCAGCTATGGGGGCACAAAGTATCTCCACAGTTGATTCTTCAGGACACCTTCCTGACTAATTTTACTAATCCTACTTGTTAAATTAATGGAACAAAAAATATATCAAGGAAAAAGACATAAGAATAGTTTCCTCAACAACAAAGATATCATAGCACAAAGTTTGAAAAAGTCCTTTGTTTTCTTATTCGAGTAACAAAATATGATTAACAGATTGAGCAAAAAGTCTTAATGATGACTCTCAATTTGGGCAGAGTTTCATTTATATTGTCAAAAAATAGATCTATTTATAATAAAAGAAAGTCCCTTATATAGCCACTTCAAGAAGGACTCAAGAATAGTAATACAATATGATGCATTGGGAACTGTTAGGAAGACAGGCTAGAACTTTGGGGCATTTTACCCATTTGATCTTCTCAATGTAGATAGATAAGCCACACAATTGAAAGATTACAACTTTCAATGTCCACCTAGCAGTCTGATCTTGTCTTCATTGTTCCTCCTTTTTTGGTTAATTGAATCGGGTCCTAGATTCATTCATTGTTCTGTCTTTCCTCGCTTTCTGCTAGTTTTGGTCTTGAACTTTGGGAATGCATTCAAGTCTGTAAATTCAAAGGATCAACAACTATTTCATGGACTTTAAAATTGATGTTTACATGCTTGTCGATGTGCTCTCAATGACTAGTTCACTATCTTGAATTTGATGTCTTCGAGCGCGTCACCCCTTGGTCCTCCTTCAGCTTTCAGATTTGCCCTTTTGGGCCTTAAGAAATGATCCTTGAATGGGATGAAAAGAGCCCTTTACTTTGGCCACTGAGAGTCCCCCGCAAGGGCACCTGCCCTTCAGGGCCCTTCGGTAGCCCTTTGCTTTGGCAGTTCTCATAGACAAATCCTCAGGCTTTCTATTTGAGTCTCCCGTAAACTATCCTTTGGGAAAATTCCTGGGTGTTTTCTCCCATGGGTAATTTTTGTGGACATTTTCTCTGGGGAAAATTCCCATGGACAAAAGGCCTAGGGAAAATTCCCATGGACAAAAGGCCTGAGAAAAATTCTCGCAGACAAAAAGTCTGGGGAAAATTCCTGCAGACAAAAGTCTGTGGAAATTTGTTCCATAAAGTCTTTGATTGGTCTTCAAAAATTTTCATGCCCGCAGCCACTTAGAATTCTTTCAGACTTTTTGTCTGAAGGAATTCCTTCAAACAAAAATTTGAAAGAATTAAGTCTTAACCAATTTTTAAATGCCTTAAACAAATCTGAAAGAATTACCTTTCGACTTCCTTGAAAATGACCCTTTTGAAGGGTGCTTTTATTGATTAAGTGTCCTCCGCAAGGTCACTTGTCCTTCAGGAAGCTTCCTTTTGCATTGAACCACCCCTTTGAACTTTAGTGATGACATTCTGTTGAACCAAGATGTTGAACCAATCGGTTGAACCAAAAATGGTTCAAGCCGATAGTTCAATTGGATGAAACAAGCTGATGAACATTATGAACTTGCCTTTGAACCAACAGTTGAACCATTTTGTTGAACCAAGTTTTGGTTCAATAGTTCAAACAAAGCTTTGAAAATGTCTTTAAACTTATTGTTGAAACTTTGAGATGCTGAACCAAAGGATGAACTGAAAGAATGAACCAATTGAGTGAACTATTTAGTTAAACCAAAAGATGTTGAAATAAAGGGAATGAACCACCTGAGTGAAATAAACCGTTGAACCACTTGGTTGAACCAAGCCATTGAACCGTTCCTTTGGTTGAACCCACCATTGAACCTTGAACCTATTGAACCTGTTGCTGGTGTTTGTTGATGAAGATTTTTGTTTGAACCAAGGCACTACCGAGTCTATAGATTTTCCTTTTCCTACACAGTCTGTAGATTTTTCTTCCTGTTGAGTCCATAGATTCAAGCCTGCAAAGTGTGTAGATTTTTTTGAGAAGCTTGGAAAATGAGGAATTTGAATGTCTAAGACAAATTTTGGAAATGGAAGAGACAATTTTGGTCTATAAGACCAAAATAGTTCATATGTTGTCCCAAAAAAGAGTGATACATTTTGGGGAACAACACTCCTTAGGAACCTTCTTAAGCTCTTCACCATGCTCATAGCCAAGTTTACAAAGTTAACATTTTATTGATGAGCTAGAGATGTGTTATCTAGACTTGAATAAAACGTCTCTAGGTCTTCCCAAAAGTTGATTTCTTCATGATAAATGAAATAGAGATGAACCTTACTATCACTCTTATCACTTCCTTATGGAGCAACATGCTGATCAAGTTCCCCTAGCCTTCCAACAAGGTTATGACAAGGCTCATTTTCTATTATAACTTGACCCTCTAAATCACTTTAAATGCTCTTAGCTTCCACCATGAGGGGTTCATGAGTATTATTTTCATGACTACCTTCTATAGGAGAAGTTGTTTGTGTCTTTTCCACCTCAAGTTCATACCATTTTGACTGATCCCCATCATCAAACTTACCTTAATGATTAGACTCTAATCTGATGGAGTGAGTAGTAGTATCAATAGTGATATACTCATCATAGGTGCTTAAATTATCCTATTCAAGATGTTTTTGGAAGCCACTTTCAACTACAACATAGTCAAACTCTTGAAAGACTAACACCTTATTAATGTTACTCATCAAATTTATTCTCACATCTAGATGTTACAATTCTACCTTCAATGCAACTAGTTTATCTTCAAACTTAGGTAGATCTTAATTCTCACAGATGATTTTAGTATGAAGGATAGATGGATAACTTTTAAAAATTACAATATTTCGTGAACTAGCCTCCATAAATTCCTCTTCATTTAGATGCCCCTCATCTTATCTCCAAACCACAAGTCATACTTAAAATAGGGTGATGATGGAAGGGAAATAGTGGTCAACTAGTGGAGTAGGAACATAAGGTTCCATGGGATCCACTTGAGTGAATTTTTGTGGTGAAGGGGTAGTCTTAAAGCTTGAGAACTTCTTGGGTTTAACACTCACAACTTATTTCTCTCCTTACATACCTAGAAATTCATGGATAAATTTAGATTAAGGAAGAGGTGAGGGGTCTTGAAAACTATAAATCTCATTGCAATGACTTTTACAACCTTCATCTCTTCCTGGTGTGGGTTTGTCATGGGATTATTAGTCTAAGGATACTAACATAGGGTAGCAAGAGATGGAAGCTCAGAGAATTGGTTGTGTTGAGATTGTTCCTCCTACAAGGCTAAAAAATTATTATCAATGATTTGGTTCATGATCTTAAAATACTTTCACTCATTAGAGAAACTATGTGTAGCTTGAAAGGGTGTTTGGGTAGGGAAGGAGGGATATTAATCTTAATAAGAAGGCTAGAAAATTAGGCCTATTTACTTATATCTTCCACTTGCATGGCCATGACACCTACATAGGACCTTAGGTATGGGTAAATGGGAATGTCTTAGGTTTGAATAATCATGTTACATCATGATATGTGTCTTCTAAGCATTTCACACTTATAACTCTACCTCATTTAGGTGACTAGGTCACCTTTCACTAGTCCTTCTAGACTACCTCTTTTACTCAGACTTGTAGAAGAATTTCCAAGTGTATATAAAAGAATTTCTTGATTTTAGGAAATAAAATACACCTTATACTACCCTCATCAATGATCTTCAAATTTTTAGCCTACTTAGAACCCTATTTTATACCCAAAACCCTACAAAATTATAGTTTATGATGAATCCATATAGGTGTACATAAAACTATTATCATAAATAGGACCTATTTATATTTCATCATGAGTTTTAGGTGTCTTCAAGACCAATTAAGGTCATTTTAATGCAATTATCTCAAGTTTTTCTCCATCAGGTTTATATGACTGGTTTAGGTAGGTTTTGAGTATCATGAACTCTTAGCGATTGTTAATATCCATGAGGGATTAAAATACAAAAAAAATTCCAAGAAATTTTATTACACATCCCCTTTAAACCTTCCCTATATTTTGTGGACACCATGCATTTGCTCTGTATAATTACAATGTGAATAAAGTTGCTCTTGGGCTCTAAATCCTGCATTTTAGGGGGTCAAGAGAGAGAGAGAGAAGGTGTGTAAGAGAGAAAAAATTATTTGGTTAAACTTTCATCACCTCCTAAAGTTATTTGAAAACCTAACTTATCAATTCCCATGGTTTTGTTTCCTTTTTATCTCTCCAAAATATTTATAAACCCTTCATAGCTCTACCTAGGGTTCTTGAGTTACTATGGTAGTTTGACCCTAGGGGTCTACAAATGCATTTATTTCATATTTTATAAGTTTAAAACTTATATAATTTCATTATGACATTATTAGAACCCACCCCCTATAATGATTTCAACCCTTAAGTACCCCTAAATATGCATTAGTATCCAATTTATATGCATAAGTATGTTTAAGCCATTAGGCTCTTATTGCCTCCAAGGACTAAACCATCTCAATGTGAAACATTGACATCATTTGGAAAAAGAGATACCCAATTTTCACCTTTATACTTCACCTCATTGAAGGGTTCCACACTTTAACTCCTTTTCTCATGACCCTGCCTATTTAGGCCTAATTAGGCCATCTGGGCCTTCTATCTCAAAGGATTAAACCAATAGATGAAGGCATTGAGATATTTTATGAAATGGGTTAGAGATTGTATTCTCACTCTTGTACCTCATTTTCCATGTATGGTTCCTCATATCTTCTTTAGTATGCCTATAACTACTTGTAGGTCATAGTTGACACCTTTGATCATGTATGAAAGGTGAGATATGAGGTTTTTATTCAATTAGGGGATCTAATAGTTTCATGAGGTTGATCAACATTTCAAAATTACATCAATTCTCTTTATACAATCTTCTCTATGTCTTATATTTAATCAATAATACCCTGATACCCCACTTAGTCTTCACCTTGTTCAAGTCCACTAAGTGCTTATAAGCCCATTGCTATGATGATCAAAACTTGAACAATGACCTATAATTCTCTTCTTTATTTCTATGACTAGGATGAGGATTTGAATAGGTTTTCTTTCATCTAAACTCATCTCATCTCTTTAAACCCTAAATTTTCCTACTGGACTACCTTGATCTTCACTAAGTTTCTTGTGTATGGCTGAGTGTAGGTTTTCCTTCGTAGAGTGCCCCTAATGTATTTAGTTAAGTTTTTTGTGGAAACTTATTCAAGTTATAATGGATAATCATTTTTAGGAGGGATCAATTTGCATTAGTTTTTTGGAAATCACAGCTCCTAGTGCACTTAAAATTTCTCTTAGACTCTATAAGGTAGTTAGGTATATTAAATAGGTCTATTCAACTTGTCTTGATACCTCTTTTACATTCCATAGCACCTCAATTATATAAAACTTATCCTATGGTCTACATATCTTATTTATCCCTCATATAAGAAATCTCATGACATGATTATGGCATAACACTCTTGAGGGTTTTTCATACACTTTACAAGGAACATTTTGAACCTCCAAACAACCTTCATCTCTGTAAATGAAACTTAGATGATGTTGAAGATAAAATTAACATGGTTCCTCTTAAAATTGTGATGAGTCATTCCTAAATTAGTCTACATGGTTTTCTAGTCAAGCTTGACACTTAGTATAATCTTGAAAACATGTTTGCAAGTCTTGAAGGAGGATGGAAGATTTTATAATTAAATTCAATTCATAATGACAACTCAAAAATTATGAAAATTCACACAAAAACATATTATATAATTCCCTAAATATTTTTCTCATAAATCCTACCTAAAACCTCATAAAATATCTCACTATGCTTTGCAAAACCTTGGAAACATTGTGTTAGAAACCTTCAAGTAGGCCTATAGACTCATTGGTTTGATCTAGACCACTTGACTACATGTAGAACTATGAGTAATGACCATTTTATGGGTTTTACATCATTTCCATCACTAAAGACTCGTTTGTATAGAGCCTCAAGGGGGTTTGTAAGAGTTTTGATACTTAAGCAAGACTTTGTAACTATTAGAGACCCTGAAGTCTCAAGAACCCTCCTGTTATCAACCTATAGATTAATATAAATAAGGTTTATTATCTCCTGATGGATCACATGTGTGAATTAGGCCTTGAGAAAGGTGTATAATGTTATTTATACCCCCAATAATTCACCCAGGATTCCATTCCTATTTCATTATGCTCAAAAAAGGAGAAAATAAAGTAAATTGGTACCTTGCCTTGATGGATAAGACATTATAAACCCTTCACCTTATTAGTGATTATTATTAAAAGAGGGGAAGGTAATATTAAAGAAAAAACATAATATATAATCCAACAAAGGTCTCCTCCTATGCATCTATGCATAAAATCTTGGTCCCTCATCTCTCTCATGTCTATATCGTTCACAAACCTAACTGTCTTTACAAGTTTGCTAGAGAGCTTGATGGAGAAAGGGGATAAGTTATTAACCTATTTAGACTTTAAAATGCATCCAAAACATGGATCTAGGCCTAGGGGACATAAAGGAATCCATGTTTATATCTAAACATGATCTTACTCTGACACTCTTATATGGTTCAGCTAAAAACCTCTACTTTCTATCATGAATACTGACTAATCTACCTTTAAATTGATAGAGATGATATGTTAGGTGCCCCTGAAGCTTGGAAATGCATTTTAAAATGTTTAATAATTTTTTCATCTCTTCATTCTACTATACACTATTCATTTTCTCATAAAACCTTCTTTAGACATTATAAAATGAGTGATAAAAAATTGCAAAGAGGGGTGTAATGTTAGAAATGAATATTTACAACTATTTTGACACTTTTATGGACTAAAAAAGGAATAATATGACCTTGAAACCACTTTTCATTTTTCAAAAAGACCCATTAGACCACTTAAACCCATTCGACGAACTTGACTATGCCATAAGGTGACTATATAACATAAGGTCAAGAATATCATTTACCTTAATTTTATCAAAACAACCTTAAAATGCTAAAGGAGGCTTGAAAATACCATATTGAGGATTTTAAAAGGAACTTGATGATCATACACAATCTCAAAGAACATGACAATTAAATTTTTTAACTACAGGGTTGAAATTTGGCCTAGGAGGCCAAATTATCAACAATAACTACATGATTATATTTAAAGATGAACTCTAGAGCTCAATGTTAGGATCTTAGAGTACAATTTATTACTTTTGTATAAGCAACTAAACACAGAATTGAAACCAGAAGTAATAAGTAACTAGAAATTAGAAATAACAAATAATAAGAGATACAAAAAACAACCAATCTGTATTAAACTCTTCTAGAAGGAAATACAATGAAGAAATCTCTCTCTCCTCACACCTTGAAGATGTACAATAATTCTCCCTCAAGAGTTCTCTCTCTCTATCAATTATAATCAACTCAATTACTGAATTGTACATGCTATGAGGATCTAACCCTAATATATAGTATACTACAACACTAGGGTTTCATGAGCCATGCATTCGCCACCCTTAGATCCACCTTTTAAATCAAAGGCTCAAATTTGTTCTACCAAAAATAGAAAATTGCTAGAAATGCACATCTAAAAATAGCAATTCTAGAAATGCACAGAAGTCGGTGTCAGTTTGAAGATGACCGATGTCGGCCAACCCCTAACCAATATCGATCGACCCCTAACCGATGTCAGTCAACCCCTAACCAATGTCGATTGGTTCTGATCGATGTCGATTACTGTGTAAGCCTAGCAACCTCCACATTAGCTCATTAGTGAATCTTTTAGCTCCACAACTCAAAAATCTCCCACTTGGAGATAAACAACTGCACTTGTACCTATACAACATCTTCTAAACATCTCTAGCTTGTTTCTCCCTCTTCAAGTTCAATCTTGAAGACCAACAAAAGTTGAATGAAGATTCAACTTCTCCTTTGTTACCGGCTTTGTTAACATATCAGCAGGGTTCTTATCCATATGGATCTTTTCTAGCTTCAACTGTCCATCCTCCAATACCTGTCTAATGAAGTGGTACCTAAGCTATATATGTTTGGTTCTTGAATGAAAGGCTGATTTTTTTGCCAAATGAATTGCACTTTGACTATCACTGTACAATTTGCAACTCTCTTGCTCCTTTCCCAACTCTTCCATGAACTGAGTCATCCAAATCATTTCTTTGCTATCCTTTGTGACTGTAATGTATTTTGCCTCTGTAGTAGACAAGGCAACAACCTTCTACAACTTTGAAATCCAGCTAACCTCCATTCTACCAACAGTGAACACATATCCTGTGGTGCTTCTCCTACCATCCAAGTCACCTACCATATCTGAATCTATATACCCATGTAGAGAAGTGTTTGACCCTCCATAGCATAAATGCCCACTGCTGGTCCCTCTCAGATATATGAGAATCCACTGAACTACTTTCCAATTTTTCTTTCCTGGATTGGCCATAAACTTGTTGACAACTCCCATTGCTTGGGCAATATCTGGTCTAGTACATACCATTGCATACATCAAGCTCCCAACTACTGAACCATATGGAACTCTACTCATGTAATCAACCTCATCATGTGATTTAGGACATTGTTCTTTACTCAACTTGAAGTGTCTATCCATAGGTGTGCTTACCAGTTTTGCATCTTGCATATTGAACCTCTCCAACACCTTATTCACATAATCCTCTTGAGACAAAATCAAACTATGATTTTTCCTATCTCTCTTAATACTCATGCCAAAGATTTTCTTTGCTGCTCCTAAATCCTTCATGGAAAATGTGGGAGCTAATTTTACCTTAAGCTTAGTAATTTCCTACATGTGTAAACCTACAACAAGCATATCATCTATATACAGTAATAGGATAATATAACTACCATTATTCAATCTGTTAAAATAAACACAATGGTCAGATTGACATTTACTAAAGCCATGCTCTATCATAAACCTGTCAAACCTCAAATACCATTGTCTTGGAGCTTGTTTAAGACCATATAAGCTTTTCTTCAACCTGCACACAAGTTTCTCCTTACCTTTGACCTCAAAACCTTCTGGCTAATCCATATATATCTCTTCATCCAAATCTCCATGAAGAAATGCTATCTTAACATCAAGCTACTCAAGATGCAAATCGTCAATAGCAACTAAAGACAATACAGTCCGAATAGAAGTCATCTTTACTACAAGAGAAAAAATTTCACCAAAATCAATACCGAGTTTCTATGTAAATCCATTTACTACAAACTTGGCCTTATGTCTCATTTGTCCATTCTCTCCTTCCTTTAACCTGTATACCCATTTGTTTTTTAGTGCTTTCTTTATGGCTAGCAACTCAACGAAATCCCACGTATGGTTCTCTTCCAAGGAATCAATTTCCTCATTCATGCCATGCTCCCATTGTTTCCTAGATTCAACCTGCATTGCCTCATCAAAAAATTTTGGTTCTCCACCATCAGTGAGCAACAAGTAGTATAAAGAAGGGGAATAACAAATAGGAGGTTTACTTACCCTTTTAGACCTCCTTATGGGCATTTGAGACTCATTTATAGCTTGTTGTTTGCCCAAATATTCTTTTGACAGTGACCGATCCCAGTCATCTCTAATCGATGTCGGTCTGCACCTGATCGAGTTGGTTCCACCTGATCAACACAGATTTCCACATGACCAATGTCGATCTCCACCTAACTGACGTTGATTTCTACCTGACCAACGTCGGTCTCTATGTTTTTCTATGAGTGATGATTTTTACCCGCGAGCTCATTTTGGATCATAACCTCTTCCAAATCAAGATTGCCCTGCTCAAAATTATTCAGCCCCTTGAGCTAATCACTGTACATCACCTTCTCATTGAAAACTACATCACAACTTCTAATAGATTTTTTAGTTTTTAAATTCCACAATTGGAATCTAAAATCTCCAAAACCATAACCAATGAAAGTGCACCGCATAGATTTAACATCCAGCTTCTTTCTATTTTCTTTATAAATGTACACAAAAGCTTCAAAACCAAAAACTCTGAGAAATGAAAGATCTACCTTTTTACCTATCCAAGCCTCTTCTAGAATTCCACCATCTAGTGTAGTAGAAGGTCCTCTGTTAATGAGGTAAACTACAGTATCTATAGCTTCTACCTAAAACTGTAAGGGCAAACTAGCATGCAACCTCATACTCCGTGCACGCTCCATTATTGTTCTATTCATCCTTTCAACAACTCTATTTTGCTGAGGTGTCCTTGGAACCATCCTTTCCCTATGTATTCCACTCATAAAATAGTAACTATTGAATTTATTGTTGTAGTACTCACCACCATTGTCAGATCTAAGGCACTTCAATCTCAAACCTATTTCATTCTCAACCAAAGCTTTCCATTTCTTAAATGTGTCAAAAATATCAGATTTCCTCTTTATACAATAAACCCATACCTTTCTTGTAGTATCATCAATGAAAGAAACATAATACTATGATCCTCTAATAGAAGCTACCTGAGTTGGTCCCCACGCGTCTATGTGAACAAGGTCCAACTTGTGCTTCTTATTTGTTGACCCAATTTTGAGAAACATCACTTTCTTTTGTTTCCCAAAAATATAATGCTCACAAAAATCTAGATCTATGCTTTTCAAATCTGAAAGCGTACCTTTTGACTTAATAACTTTCATTCCCTTCTCACTCATGTGACCAAGCCTACAATGCCACAACTTTGCATCTACATCTGAAGTAGATAAAATAGAAGGAGAATAATCAGTAATACAAGTAGATAGATAAAGTGTACCTACTCTCTTACCTTTTGCTAATATAAGTGCACCCTTGGAAACTTTCCAAGATTCAGCTATGAGAGTTACTGTGCAACCTTCATCACCCAACTTTCCTATAGAAATCAGATTCCTCTTTAGGATGGGTACATGCATGACATCCTTCAACACCCATGTGTTGCCATTCTGCAATTTCAGCTGCACTTTTCTTTTACCAACAATTTTACAAGGCTCATCATCTCCTAAATAAACTTTTCCAAAATCTCCATGGACATAATCATTGAAAAATTCTCTATTTAGGGTTGCATGGAAAGAGGCACTAGAATCTAAAACCCATGATTCTACTTTATTATCCAAAGAAAATATAAGAGCATCTTGTGTAACAATACCTACAACTTTTTCTTCTTTATTACCTTCATGTTGATTTTCTTTGTTATCCTTCAACCAACAATCTTTCTTTGCATGCCCTTTCTTTCCACAATTCCAACAGGTTATTTTTCCATTTTTGGATTTGGATCTACTTCCCATCTTTGATCTTGAATTCCGTTGCTTGCCCTTCTCTATTTGCCTTCCCCTGCTTTCAATACTTAAAGCATTACCTATTGTTTCCCCTATGCTTTTCTTGTGAATTTATTCATTCAAGATTACACTAACAACATCATCAACTTTCAAGATATTTGAAGTAGATGCAGTATTACTAACTGCCATTACCAAACTATGCCAACTTTTAGGTAAAGAGCATAAGATTAAGAGAGCCTTAATTTTATCATCAAAAACTATTTTGACTGAATTTAACTGATTTACTATTATATGGAAATCATTAAGATGACCAGATATAGATCCACCTTCCTGCATTTGCAAATTAAATAATTGCTTCATAATATATACCTTATTCAAAGCTGAGGGTTTTTCATATAAATTTGCCAAAGTATCCATTAACTCTACCATTTTCTTTGCCTATGATAAGTTGGAAAACATAGAAGCTGCCAGGCTCAACCTTATAGATCCAAGAGCCTTTCTATCAAGAACATTCCATTCTTCATCTTCCATATCTGTGGGCTTCCCTAAAACCCCACCCAATGGTAAATATAGATCTTTTTGATATAGATAATCTTCAATCTGCATCCTTTATAATTGATAATTCTTGCCATTGAATTTATCCATTCTTAGTTTACTTTCTTCTGCCATTGCTTTGCTCCCACTCAATCAAAAACCCCTGTGAGTGAGTTCTATAATCAACAAACACTAACACGCTTTGATACCAGTTGTTAGGATCTTAGAGTACAATTGATTACTTTTGCATAAGCAACTAAACACTAAATTGAAACTAGAAGTAATAAGTAACTAGAAATCAGAAACAACAAATAATAGGAGATACAAGAAACAACCAATCTATGTTAAACTCTTCTAGAAGGAAATACAATGAATAAATCTCTCCCTCTTCACACCTCAAAGATGTACAGTAATTCTCCCTCAAGATTTCTCTCTCTCTCTCTCTCTCTATTAATTACAATCAACTCAATTACCAAATTGTACATGCTATGAGGATCTAACCCTAATATATAGTATACTACAACACTAGGGTTTCATGAGCCATGCATTCACCATCCTTAGATCCACCTCTTAAATCAAATGCTCAAATCTATTTTGCCAAAAATAGAAAAGTGCTGGAAATGTAAATCTAAAAATAGCAATTCTAGAAACACACAGAAGTCGATGTCGGTCTAAAGATGATCGATGCTAGCCGACCCCTAACCGATGTCGATCGACCCCTAACCAATTTTGGTTGACCCCTAACTAATGTCAGTTGGTTATGATCGATGTCAGTTACTATGTAAGCCTAGCAACCTCCACATTAGCTCATTAGTGAAGCTTTTAGCTCCACAACTCAACACTCAACTAGACAAAGCCCTATACAGTTTCACTTCTTATCTATGTCATCTATCACACCTTATACTAAAATTTCATTTCAAAGGTTAGTAAATAATGTTCTAGGTTAGTTAACCCATCATATGGTGTCAAATTAATAGAATCTCCTCCAGGAACTGACACATTTCTTGTGATTGTGTTACATATGATTAGTTTCTTGGGGATGATTTCAGTAGAATCTCTAAAATTTTTGTGAAGGTGATTAGATTACCAAGATTATTTTTTATTAATTCACATCTAAATTCTTTCTTATGCCTACCTAATGTTTCTACAAATCCTTTGAATCACTTCTTAGTTATGAATACTTATTTGACTACATTTGGATTACATTTTTAACTATTAAAATAGGCATAATGGATGTGTCCCCTTTGAATTAATCAACCACATTTTAAGTATCTATCCTACCCATTCATGAACTTGACCTAACTCTATGTTTCATCATTAATTATTGGAAATAAATCCCTTCTTCCACATATAATTATTTTCTATGTACTTTATATTTAAATCTATTGCTAAGTTTTTATAACTTATCTTTTGTAACCACTTCACTATTTATACATTTTATTTCTTCCTCTCTTTCCAAGTTGATTTTTATTTCCTAAATGGTATCTACATTATTTTTGGCTCATGAATTCCATTATATTGCTTCTAGTGCTCTCTAAACTTTAGATTTAGTTTATTTTTCTCAAGGTATAGTTCCCCATGTTTTATTTATAGCTTCCCTTTTAATTCTACTTACAACTACATATGGCCTTTATTGTTCAAAAAAGTTTTTCTTGTTCCATATTTTCCATTATCATAGATCTATTTAAAGGACAAAAATTATTTTATCATCTTGTTTTTATACATTATCCATTTTCTAGGTTTAGGTTCAAGTTCAGTTTCAAATTTTGTTCATTCAATTCTCTTTATTTTCCATCCACAGTTCCCTAAGCAACTACTCCATATTCATAAGAATCAACACCATGGAATTTTCCAAAACTAACATTTTCAACTACATAGGGATTTGCTTTAAAAACTTGTCTCTAATCCCTCTAACAAACAAGTTTTATGCAACTTCAAATGAAATAAATATTAATAAATTCCATAACATACCCATCAATTGTAGTCTTCACCCAATGGTCAATTGCATATGTCCATTTAGTCTATAGGTTGCACAACCTTTCTAAATTTTTATCACTATGTTTCATGTGGTATAAAATAATAGTATTCAAGTTTAGATAACCATGCTACTAGAAACTTAGGAAAGTAGTACAAAAATATTTCATAAATTTTTCCATGCATGTGCTAAAAAATGATCTCCTCTATAGAAACTCCTATCCTTATAGCTTCTTCCTCTATGAACTTATGTATCTTTCTGTTTAGACAACTTTCAAGTCCCTTGACTAGGTAAGCATTTAAATTTATTTAGGTCTTATCATTGGAAACATTATTATTAGTTTTCCCTAGAATCATTCATCCTACATGTTAGGTATTGTAGTTTGTGAATGTTTTGATGGGACTTTGAATTATCATAAGAAATAGTAGACAAGATTAAGGATAAATGTAGTGTATATTCTTATGCAAAATATTTTTTTATTGCTTATCATCAATGTATATGCACTTATTATCATTTTACTATTTAAATAATTTATAGGTAAACACTATGTAATAATTCATTCATTTTCAAGGAATATATGTTCCATTCTCATAATATTTATATACCATCTAGATAAATTCAACCTCAGATTATAGGTTCAACCAGTACCATATATTGATCTCTATCTCATTATAATATTTTTTTACAAAATCAAAGTACATATTGTGTTATGAAAAAATTATACCTCTTCATCTTCATGACCTTTCATCTTCTAAATTTAATTATTCAAAGGTACCATTAAACTTCCATGTGCTTTGTTATCCTACATGAGACCATATTTTATACAAAATATGTTGTCTTACATATGTCGCATATGATAAGAAAATCATAAAGAAAATGGTAAGGTTATCATATTAATTTTATTAATTATTTGAATAAAATAGGCTACATGGTATATATGAATATAAAGTTTCCAATAGCAATTTATATAACTAATTACCACACAATATTTAACCGCCCAAACCAAACTAAATTTTACTAACTACCAACATATTAAATAAAACCACTAAATAATTAATGATATACATGAATTATGTTCTAATTTAATTCTATGTAAAGTTTGAAAGTGTGTATCTCATAAATAGATGCATCCCCCATGTATAAAAATAAATTAACTAATAAACTAATCAAAATCACTTGGATCAAATGACCCAACAAAACTAATTGATCCAAAGGGGTATAAAATATGATCCAAATCATATGAATATGAATTCATCAAATAGTCTCTGTCAATTTTCAAACTTGCACACTATATATCATGATAGTGATCAACCAATTCTACTTCACATATAAACCTGCTATGCCATGATTTTTGACATGAATGATGAACATCATGTTGGCATACTCATCCCCTCTATACATTTTATACATGTACTACATTATAATAAAAATAATTCTTACTTAACTACATAAATCCATGTAAGGCTTCACACAAAATCCCATCCAATGAATATTCAATATTTTGTATGGCACATCTACCTTGATTCCCAACAATTTTAAACTCACTTTGATCAATACTACTAGTGATAGAAACCCCATGCCAACTAGTACAAGCACCAACCAATGATTGAATTCCAATACAATATCCCCCTCCATAAAAAAAGCTGAGAAATCCTTGCAATAAAAAAATAAATCCAAATAATCCGGTATGTTCCTCATCATGGATATCAAAGAACTAAAGACCAAAAAAGGATAGAAAATAATAAAATCCAAGCCAAATTTTCTACTATAATAGAAACCCTATATTTGAGTTAGAAACTCAATTAAGATGGGTGAATCTATGTGAACTCAAAATATGTAGACAAATCCATCTGGTCCATAAACTTCAACCATGTAGGATGCTTCGTAGTCAAATAATGTGTTAGAATAACCATAATAACTAGAGTAACTAGAAGATGTTCCACTAGAGTGACTAGTGTAATGTGCATCCACCTTTTTTATGTCTTAGGGGTTTATTTATTTAAGTTCATACAAAAAAATAGTTTTCTATACCACCATATATATAGTATTTTGGTTACCATTTACTAGAATTAGAATATGAGGAAGAGTTACTGGAATAATAATGAGACTAAAAATAATTCTTATGTTGATGCTTATGTTTTGAAGACTATGTAGAATGCTTCAAAAAATTCCTTAGATAATTCTTGGATAATGTTTCTAAAAATGATTTATTTTTTCATGTCTTTTCTTTATTTTGCATCTCCCT
>JARHVA010000302.1:4050000-4055000 GCA_037957365.1 Torreya grandis | reverse complement strand
AACTAAAAAATGGCCAATTTAAAAACCATGAGAGCAAAAGATACAAATTTAAGTATCATTGAAAAAATCAATTATTAGAAATATTTCTTGATCCAAATAAAATTTAAAAATCTTCATCTTAACAAAAAACTAAAATTTAAATATAGATATTTTTTTGTTGCAAAGCATAGATCAATTAACTTGTAAATGTAAGTCCACACCAAAACTCCAAATGTAAATTAAAATGCATTTTTCCATATCTATAAATATAAAAAAGTGAAATAACTTATAAAACAAACTTAATTTTATATCATAAGTGTTTTAATTAAAAACAAATTTATATTAAATATTATATATGAAGAGGTTTTTAAATTAAAAACTCACAACCTTTTTACTTATTTTGTAGAAAAAATAGTCATGCTTTTTAAAAACTACTTTCACAATTTTGATGATTTCACTCAAATTATAATCTAGCTTTTCTTCAAAATTTTAACATTATTATCTTAGATCCTATATTAATAAAAACCATAAACTTTAAAGGAAAAAAAAATCGAATAAAAAGATATGGACCATTTTTTAGATAGGGTTTAGTGAAAAACAACTGAAAAGAATTTAAAAAATGAATTATAATTTTAAATACAACTAAAAACAAACCAAAATAAGTATGGAAAAAATCATTTTAAAATTTTATAAAAAGATATTATAAGGAAAATAAATGCTACTCATAATGCATTTAAAAATATGGTTAGTTTATTGCCACAAAAGGTGTCTAAAATTTTGATTTTTCACACAAAACCTTAAAAATTAAGCAAATAGTAACAAAGTAGAATGTTAGAAGAAAAAAATTATTTTCCACTTCTAGATCTATAAAAATATCAATATTCAACATTAAATATATCTTGGCTCTGATACCATGAAATAATATTGTGAAAGATCAAATTAAAACATTGAATAAGAAATGAAAAAAATTAAGGAACAATGTTACCTTGAGGTGAAAATAAACTACAAAGTTGAGTCAAGAGATTTGTTAAGTAGAAAAACCATCATACAAAGAAACACACTAAAATTTATTATAAGTATTGCAATAATGAATATCCAAGTGCATATCAAGAAGAAATTAAGAGAGATGGAGAGAAAAAATGGCCTTAATCCAAAATAACATCACAAGGAAATAATAACAAAAGCAAGATCAAGATTGTATAACTACCAAAAATGTAAGAAGAGAGGAGAATATGGCAATAAATAGAGCTAGGAGGAATAAGGGGTTACATGTGCAAGCTTTAGAATGAGTTTCAAGTGTCCCTAATCCTCTTACAAGTGGGGAGGATGTGTGTGACATGGTGGGGGAGAGGAGCTATATGTAAGTAACTCTAAAAATATTGAGGAAATAGAAGTAAGTGAGACCTCATAAAATCTAGATTTATGCAAATTTATAATTCACATAAATATCAATTATCCACACATGAATAAAACTTAGGATAAAACATTATCTCAAATAAAGGGTAACCTAACACACTTCTAATCACTTAGGGAAAGAACCAAATAAGATTAATTCTCCAAAATTTACCCTCATCACATATAAATTGATGCTCTCAATGTTAAGTGGAGAGTCAACTCCACTCAAAAGTCTATAAAATAAGGTTTGATCTAGTGTGGCATTCATCATTGAGCCTAAATAGGTGCACTTCCTCTAGTATATTTTACACCATGGAATTCCTATTGACACTTGATTATTTCACATGGGCTTGACTCATCTTGTTTACTTAGTTTGTAACCACCCAAAAATAGATTAAGAATGTATTTTGTTCTAAACATATGTTCAATAAATATGGATTTGGATGCATGCCCTTTTTATCCTTTCCATCCATTAAAGTTCACCTATAGTTAATGTTTAAAAAAATTAAAATGATGCTATTTTTTTACATACTAATCTTAAAGACTATTTATCTACTATTAATAGAGTTAATGTTATCTATACTTTTATGTTTCACATACAATTGAAAGTGGATAAAAATGTGTCTTGAGGTGGAGCATTTAAAGACTCTTTTAAATCATTATAGGAGTGTCTTATGTGTTGTTAGTTAGGTTCCCCCCAAATTTCCTTGTCTCGTATTATTGTCAAGGGACCATAGCTATAGGTAGCATGGTATAACTAAATCTCAAAGTAGTTGCCATAGTGTATCCCCTTGGTGGCATTTCCCCACTATAATAGTTAGTCTAACTATTTTTAATGGATAAGGGTAGTCAACACCTCCCGAAGAGTAAGTTTACTTGGCTCGCATTATTATTTTTCCCTCTAGGCAAGAGGTTAAGGAGGATAAAGATAAATATAAGGATAAGGATTATTGGGAGTCAATACCTGATATGTTAACCAGCCTAATATAAGTCACTTAGGAGATTGGGAAAGTAAGATAGACAACCCACCAATTTATCCTTCATCACTTGTGGTTGCTCTAATTATTTAGTTGTTATTTTGATTTGGTGTGGCATTTTATTGGCATGTTTTTTTGTTTTTATCAATTTTTGGTTGATATAATCTTTTTTATGTTAAAATTTTATCAAAATTTTCAATGTTGGTTGATGTGATATTGGATTGTGATCTTTCCATCCATTTTTTCTATGAATATCTTTGTAACATAGTGTTATATTAATACATGGAAAAATATATTTCAAGTAAAAAATATATATGAGTAGAGTCTTTAGATAAAAAATTATTTTAGATATTATTCAAAAATTGATGAAAACCAATTATGGAAATGAATATAGGTTTCACCTCAAAACTGTATACTCCTTAATATCTCAACAAAAATAATCAATTCAAACAAATAATGAATGAGAAAGTATGATTGGTATTATTTTTACATCCTTTTTAAAAATTATAATGGACCTCATGTGTGTATATATAAATATTTGGGATAAAATATGTACTAAAATAGAAAGTATTAAAATTAGATTTGATTCATTAGAGAGATATTAGATGACTCACAATGTCAATCTTATTAATCTAAGAATGAGTTAAATTTACCTATGATGGACTATGATATGAAATATTATAAACTATAATTCAAGGATTATATAAAATTTATCCATGATTTATAATATTTTTATGAACCTAATAATGACTAACTTAAAAAACTCAATATTAATCTAAGTTGGATTAGGAGAAACAAGAAAATGCCTAGTGCAAAAATTGTTTATATAAAACATCCCCTCTTAATATTGACTATGAGGAATGTGGAAAAAAATACAAATAGATACCTTTGGTGTAGAAATACAACATCAAATAAGGGATATGAGATAATATATTACATAAAAACATAGTGACAAGATAGATGGTCATTATGTTGCCTTGTTGTAAAATACTTGGTTTTAAAAACCTACTTGTGTTGATCAAATTTTGAGTGGAATAAATAAAATTTTATGGAAGTATATGCCATAAAGGATTTTTTTCAATTTTATAACATATTCATCAAATCATGCATAGTTGAGTTATCTTGAGTCTAAGTGTCCCATGACAAAAATGTATTACTACTATTGTGAGTCAATATGGAAACTCGATGACTGTTGAATCCACTAGTGAAATATATTCATAGCACCCCTCCCCCTCAATCTCACTGTCAAAAAAATATTCATCTAATAAATAATTTAATTTTGAATCATGTATGGTGGAACAAAAATTAGAATAATATGGTTCCACACAGGCTTGAGAATATGTTCAAGATAGAAAGCTATAAAAATTATATAACCTAGACAAATCATCAGCTTTTCCAATGGAAACAACTTATAATTGGTATTTCAAATCCATAATAGTAAATCCATTAGGGAAAATTAAACATAATTTCCTTCCCATTAATTATTTATCTAATAAATGGACAAAAGGTGAAGTGAAATGGATGCAACATAAATAACCTACTAGAACTATTCATTAAATTACCCTTAAAGTATATAAGGAAGAATTATTATCAAAAAATGATGGTGATGTTACAATAGTTAAGAATAATAATATACGAGTGATAATTATCCATATGATGATTTTCCTTGAGTCTAGAGTCACCCCTGAAGTGAAATTTTAGGATATGTGGCAATAAGATCACAACTAGAAAGAACAATTACAAAATGAGAATTCCTAAAATGAGCCACAAGGTGTCATTGATGTGAAAGAGGTGTTGGATAAGGTTTTAATTATTCAATGCAATTTATATTATGATTATTGATAGTTTATTTAGTCATGTCCATATTTTTGAAGCAAGTAGACACTAATATTCCCCCATTATTATAGTAAGTGTTTATTGACAAGTTTTTTTCCTTTAGATTATCATGGTGGGAAAGTGGAATAATTGAAAATATTTGAATCATACCATCGATGTTATAATAACTTTGTGTATAGTTTTTACCATTGCACTTCTTATTCTTGGGTGTTTGTTCCATACATATTGAATTCTTTGGTTGCTTCTATGCCCCTGTGTGGATGAGTTTTATCCTACTTTTTTATAAGGTGTTCTTAAACCACTTTTAAGATAAGAATTTGGAAAAAAATTCCCAATGCATTTTTTTTAGAATGAAACTTTGGGACAAAGATATAATAAATATTTTTTTGCTTTGAGAGAATCACTTGCTCCTCCTTATTTTTTTCTTACACTATTTAATTTGAAGAAACTAAAATTAGATAATGAATCTTGAATTGTATCAAAGCCATATGGACTTAATTTGATCAATTCATTCTCGAGTTGGTGGGATTTTATGGCATCATTTTTACCAAAGAGTTAAAAAAATTCTCAATATTTAATATGGGTGCCCTTGACTTTTATGTGAAATAGATGCTTACATGCCACATTTAAACTAATAGCACATAAAGATTTATCATACCTTTTGTATCATTTTATTTTATAAACTCCATTATTGGGATATATATTTTATACACTATGTTTACTTTATAGATGAATTCAATCCAAATGTTAAAATATTTTGAATATTTAATTTAAAACTAAATTCATTTTAAGTCTCCTTTTATCATTAAGCAA